>NW_021025458.1:273505-289072 GCF_004153795.1 Camellia sinensis | reverse complement strand
AGTCAGTCCGTGTACCTAGTTTCGAGTTGCGGGTTTCATCTCATGCATCGGGTGCCATTTTTCCATGTTTTGGGGCTGTTTGGCATCATACTTCAGTGCTGGAATTTGCATGTTCATATGCCATGTTTCATCATTTTCCATGCTTAGTTAGAGTTGCATGTTGTATCTTAGGATCGGTCCACGCATTGGACATATTCGTGTGCATTTCGGTTGCCTCATTTCCATCTTATTGGCCACTGATGTGAGTGTGGCTGAGGCCCATCGCATTGGTATAAGTCCATCATGCATTGTGTATGCCATGTTTCAATGCGTTGTGCATGTTATGTTGTTAGCATTGTGTGTGCCATGTAGTTGCATTGCATGTTCGTATGTTTGTTTGCATGCTTAGGTCACATGTGCATCGTTGTGCATTCCTTGCCTCTCGATCAACCATGATAGGGGTTGGGGCCCTTTGATGTGTTTTGTGCTTGCATTTCATTTGATATCGAAGTTGCACACTTGGCTTTTGGGCCATCATGCGTTGAAAGGCGTGATTGATGGCCCGAGGGTCGAGGGCCATGCTCCCTTGAGTTCATTACATGATAAGGAGAGTGGCCACGCATACATTGCTTTGAATTTCCTTGTCATGCACAGTCTCCCTCTGCGCTGTCAAAACAGGTTCTGCAGGAAGCTTTGGCCGGCCGGCCACCTATACTGCCGACCGGCAATTAATTGTTGGTCGATGGACTTATAAATGGCCGATAACCATCCGGACATGGCTGGTGGTGATCCCACTTGGTCGGTGAGGCTCCTTAGAGTCCAGAGAGTGCACCTTGGGAGTTGTGCAATTTTCAGAGGAGCAGAGCAGTGTAAACAGAGGCAACAGTGGCATGGCACGGGTTTCCGAGCAAGGCGAGTCAAGCATGCATCATCCACGTATTTCGAGGCAGGGGCTGTGGCCACTTTAATCCTGCGTTTAATTTGTTAATTAATTAGATTCTGTAATAATTAATTTAGTATTCGGACTGTAATATTTATTTGGACCCTCCGAGCGAGGGCAATTGTGTAATAAGTGTGCGTGAGTGTGTGTATGTCTTCCAAACCCGCGTCTTTCTTCCCTTTTATTTACCCGCTTATGATGGTAGACTAGGCATATTTAAATTAGCATACCTTATGCTGTGCATGCGTGCATTCATACATTTGTCTTGCATGCACCGGGCTCGGCGCATCATTCTAACTGCATTTGTATTTCAATTCCAAATTGAATACGTGCTAGTTGTAGCATTTCACATGTCATTGTAGATTAGTCGAGCCTATCTTAGTTGCATTTTGCATGTGTTGCATTAGCCATCTTAAGATGAACTAGGATCATGCATATATTACTAACTAGTTTTTGTTTTAGCTCGGAGTACTCGGTAAGCATTTATGCTTTAGCATACCGCATGCGTGTGAGTGTTGCCATAACAGCATGGTTGCCATAACAGCATGATTACCATGAGGCTAGCTGCTTATGTGATATAACTGCTTGAATGCCTGTGGATGGAGGTTGAATTACCTAAATTGGGATAACGCATTAAAACTGTGAGTTTTGAGCCCACTAGATAGTGGCAAAATCATCTTTTCTAAAGCCCACTTGAGGGTGGCAAAAACTACATTTCAACCTACTTGTGAGTAGCAAACCATTTTGAAAACAAGCATGAAATGTTTGTTTTTCCAATTTAGGCGATTTGGTCTATACTTGTTTGCTGTGGCGCATAACATAGTAAATCTAGGCTAATAACCGGAATAAGAACACATAACGTTTTCAAAAAACGGATATCACGGTTAGTAGAGGCCGATCTTCGGATCGGGCGAGAGCGGGTGCTCATAGCTGACCTTTCCCAATCGTACCCAAGCTCCCGAGCCGAGGCAACTTTGGTGATGACGGACATGTGGCCTTTGGCACCGAGTCAGGGTTTCCTAAATTCTCCATAAAAAATATTTAGGTGGCGACTCTATATCTGGCAAAGCAGTCCATGTTTGGCACTTCTTCAAAAATCTGTTTCTCAAACGATTTGCCGGATTTGGACTCTTTGGTTCAGATTAAGGACCGTAACACAAATTGAGTCCGAACTGTAGTGAGGCCCAAGGGCGCGTCTACAGTTTCTGGCGACTCTGCTGGGGATTTAAAGAGCTTGACTTGAACTCGTGATATCCTATTTTGATTTCATTTATGTGTCTCTTTGCATTGCATGTGCATTGGTGCGCCTAGGACACCGTGTTTGCCATCTGCCATTCCTGAACGGTTTGCCGGAGGCTTGACTTTGTCAAAGCATGCCATCAGGCTGACCGGTTGTGGGCTCTGACAGTATGGGAACACAAACCTCGGTTTCACCGGGGCACCCTTTTCGACCATTCGACCTAGTGCATATCGAAATCCATAGTGACCGTTCCAAGCTAGGACAGGTTGCTTACCCGATTATAGGTTGTTTAAAACCGCTGCGTGCGTAGTGAAACCCTAGCTCCTGACAAAAAGGACAGGGAAACCCTACCCCAACATAGGGTGTTTTGGCTCCTATTTGCTTGCTACGTGCTGTCAGAGTGTGTCTCTACTGGTTGTGTGTATTAGTTTGGAAGTCTGAGTATCAGGCCTGTGGGCATCAGTATTTTGGGGTAATCAGTTTTACTTGAGGGTATCGGTTTACAGGCAGAATTTGGGCAGAATTTAGTAAAGAGTCAAATCTGTTTTGGCGAAATCAGGCTGAGATGCTGTCTGTTTTATCTTTTGCTAGGTAGTCTGGGAACCAAAGCTTCAGAAGGCTCCGATATCCCCCAGGTACATTGGACTAGTGCTGATAGATTTTGTTAGGTCAGAAATTCAATTCAAGGGCAACCAGTGTTCTTTTGCTGAAGCAAGGCAAGGCCAGTCGGGGCTCACCGGTCCATCTGATCCGTCAGTCGCCAGTCACATCACCTTTGTTCAGACTCAGCAGACCGTGATGGCACAGGGTTCGGAAGAATTTGTGGCCGTGATAGCAGCATTAAATCAGGGAACTACCATGCAGAATGAGACCAGTGTTGAAATGCAATGCCCATCTGGGGCATTTGCCTCACATCCAGCTTTGGACCCCAGCCGAACTTTGACCCACTTCTGCAGTTGAAGATTTGCAGTGTCCGAATCCTCGAGAAAGGTTGACTCAAGCTCAGGTGCTCAGACCCCTGGTGCAGCCTAATGAGAGGCTTTATTCCCTTGATGTTAATGAGCTCAATCCGACTGTAGTGAAGATTGCGAACCTTGAGAGCAATTCAAAAAGGCACAGGGCCTTAACTCCATTCCCGACATTGAGGATGGGTACACCGAGGCTGCTGTTCGGCTCCCAGACAGATTCAAAATGCCATATATTGACCGTTTCGATGGGTCTGGAGATCCAATGGTACATATCCGACTTTTCTTGGATATCCTGAAGCCGATGGTCTGACCAAGCCACAGAAACTCTCTCTGTATGGAAGAACCCTGTCTGGTGTAGCAGCCACTTGGTACACTAAGTTGGAGGACAAAGTGAAGCAAGACTGGGAAGAATTGGCTGAGGCCTTTGTCGATCAGTATTTCCTACAATACCAAGTTGAAATGACCATGCAAGAGCTTGAAACAACCCGCCAGAACCCAACAGAGCCTTTTGTGGAATTTGTTGC
Source organism: Camellia sinensis (assembly GCF_004153795.1). Classification (NCBI taxonomy): domain Eukaryota; kingdom Viridiplantae; phylum Streptophyta; class Magnoliopsida; order Ericales; family Theaceae; genus Camellia; species Camellia sinensis. The sequence goes on along the minus strand of NW_021025458.1, from coordinate 285,421 downwards.
GAGGTGGAGGGCAAAGGCAGCACAGATGACAGATCGCCCTTCTGAGAGGGATCAAGTGCAGATGATGGTGCGAAACCTCGAGCATGATATGTTGCAAAAGTTGATAGTCGCTTCGCTATTCACTTTCAAAGTTTGCATGAACTAGGGGTTCAGATTGAGAATGCATTCACAATGGGATCATTCCTAGAACAAGTGAACCGACAAGGAGAGTGATTTCAGGGAGTACCAATGCTGGTAGTAGCACTATTCCCGAACCCACCGAAATCAATACAGTCGCCACAGCCGACCCTTTTGCCAATCCAAGCCTACAAACAGCCGGCCCAGCCCGGGCTCAGGGCAGAACTTTCACCCCCTCTATATGAGCCTGACTAGCGCACTGAAAGTCCTGATGGAAAGAGGGCATCTCAAACCCCTTGATCCTCAACCTCTTCCTGACCCACTCCCAACCAGACATAACCCCTCCAAGTTTTGTGTGTACCATCAGCAGCGCGGTCATGGCACCGACGTTGCTACCGCCTTCGTCATGAGCTCCAAAATCTCATTGACAACTGGACGATAGCTCCACCTTCAGACCCCAATGACCAAGTACCTCATCCTGGCCTGACACACTGTGTCTTCTATTTTCCATTTTGGTTCAAGCGTCAGTTTGGACACGACCAAACTTGTCTAGAAGAGGAGGTAGAGTACCCGGCTCCATTCTTCGTCTGATGCTCACAATTAGCTCGATACCCCATTGCATGGAGGACAAGAGAACTTCTGGCTCCCGCTCTCAATTTCAGTTGTGCCCTTTTTGGCGAATGCATAGCTTGGCTTGAAGGTGAGGCACAAACTGGGTCTTCTTTGGCATCTGAAGCTTCCACGAGCTCTGGAAGGGAGCCCAAGATCACCTAACTATGCCCCAAGTTTATTACTTTAATCTGTACTTTCAAGTTTTCTTTTTGAATGTAATAAAAAAGCAACTTCAATTTGTATCAAGACTTGGAGAACTCTGTATTTAATTAGCTAGGATAGTCGATTTATCATTCGGACTGTATTATTCTTTTGGTCCCTCCGAGCGAGGGTAAACTTGTAATAAGTGTGGGTGCGTGTGTTCATGTCTTCCAACCCCCACTTCTTTCTCCCTTTTATTTACCCGCTTATGATGGTAGACTAGGGCATATTTAAATTAGCATAACAGTATGATAGCATGCGTGCATCCATACATTTGTCTTACATGCACCGGGCTCGGCACATCATGCTAACTGCACTTGTATTTCAATTCCAAGTTGAGAACTTGTTAGTTGCAGCATTTCACATGCCATCTTTCGGATAGCCGAGCCTGTTTAGATTGCATCTTTGCATGTGTTGCATTAGCCATTTTTAACATGAACTAGGATCATGCATATGATTACTAACTAGTTTTTGTTTTAGCTCGGAGTACTCGGTAAGCATTTATGCTTTAGCATACCGCATGCGTGTGAGTGTTGCCATAACAGCATGGTTGCCATAACAGCATGATTACCATGAGGCTAGCTGCTTATGTGATATAACTGCTTGAATGCCTGTGGATGGAGGTTGAATTACCTAAATTGGGATAACGCATTAAAACTGTGAGTTTTGAGCCCACTAGATAGTGGCAAAATCATCTTTTCTAAAGCCCACTTGAGGGTGGCAAAACCTACATTTCAACCTACTTGTGAGTAGCAAACCATTTTGAAAACAAGCATGAAATGTTTTGTTCCAATTTAGGCGATTTGGTCTATACTTGTTTGCTGTGCGCATAACATAGTAAATCTAGGCTAATAACCGGAATAAGAACACATAACGTTTTCAAAAAACGGATATCACGGTTAGTAGAGGCCGATCTTCGGATCGGGCGAGAGCGGGTGCTCATAGCTGACCTTTCCCAATCGTACCCAAGCTCCCGAGCCGAGGCAACTTTGGTGATGACGGACATGTGGCCTTTGGCACCGAGTCAGGGTTTCCTAAATTCTCCCATAAAAAATATTTAGGTGGCGACTCTATATCTGGCAAAGCAGTCCATGTTTGGCACTTCTTTCAAAAATCTGTTTCTCAAAACGATTTGCCGGATTTGGACTCTTTGGTTCAGATTAAGGACCGTAACACAAATTGAGTCCGAACTGTAGTGAGGCCCAAGGGCGCGTCTACAGTTTCTGGCGACTCTGCTGGGGATTTAAAGAGCTTGACTTGAACTCGTGATATCCTATTTTGATTTCATTTATGTGTCTCTTTGCATTGCATGTGCATTGGTGCGCCTAGGACACCGTGTTTGCCATCTGCCATTCCTGAACGGTTTGCCGGAGGCTTGACTTTGTCAAAGCATGCCATCAGGCTGACCGGTTGTGGGCTCTGACAGTATGGGAACACAAACCTCGGTTTCACCGGGGCACCCTTTTCGACCATTCGACCTAGTGCATATCGAAATCCATAGTGACCGTTCCAAGCTAGGACAGGTTGCTTACCCGATTATAGGTTGTTTAAAACCGCTGCGTGCGTAGTGAAACCCTAGCTCCTGACAAAATAGGACAGGGAAACCCTACCCCAACATAGGGGTGTTTTGGCTCCTATTTGCTTGCTACGTGCTGTCAGAGTGTGTCTCTACTGGTTGTGTGTATTAGTTTGGAAGTCTGAGTATCAGGCCTGTGGGCATCAGTATTTTGGGGTAATCAGTTTTACTTGAGGGTATCGGTTTACAGGCAGAATTTGGGGCAGAATTTAGTAAAGAGTCAAATCTGTTTTGGCGAAATCAGGCTGAGATGCTGTCTGTTTTATCTTTTGCTAGGTAGTCTGGGAACCAAAGCTTCAGAAGGCTCCGATATCCCCCAGGTACATTGGACTAGTGCTGATAGATTTTGTTAGGTCAGAAATTCAATTCAAGGGCAACCAGTGTTCTTTTGCTGAAGCAAGGCAAGGCCAGTCGGGGCTCACCGGTCCATCTGATCCGTCAGTCGCCAGTCACATCACCTTTGTTCAGACTCAGCAGACCATGATGGCCTAGGGTTCGGAAGAATTTGTGGTCGTGATAGCGGCATTAAATCAAGGAACTGCCATGCAGGCTGAGACCAGTATTGAAATGCAGCGTCCATCTGGGGCATCTGCCCCACATCCAGCTTTGGGACCCCAGCCAAACTTTGACCCACTTCCGCCAGTTGAAGATTTGCAGTGTCCGAATCCTCGAGAAAGGTTGACTCAAGCTCAGGTGCTCAGACCCCTGGTGCAGCCTAATGAGAGGCTTTATTCCCTTGATGTTAATGAGCTCAATCCGACTGCAGTGAAAATTGCGAACCTTGAGAAGCAATTCAAAAAGGCACAGGGCCTTAACTCCATTCCCGACATTGAGGATGGGTACACCGAGGCTGCTGTTCGGCTCCCAGACAGATTCAAAATGCCATATATTGACCGTTTCGATGGGTCTGGAGATCCAATGGTACATATCCGACTTTTCTTGGATATCCTGAAGCCGATGGGTCTGACCAAGCCACAGAAACTCTCTCTGTATGGAAGAACCCTGTCTGGTGTAGCAGCCACTTGGTACACTAAGTTGGAGGACAAAGTGAAGCAAGACTGGGAAGAATTGGCTGAGGCCTTTGTCGATCAGATTTCCTACAATACCCAAGTTGAAATGACATGCAAGAGCTTGAAACAACCCGCCAGAACCCAACAGAGCCTTTTGTGGAATTTGTTGCGAGGTGGAGGGCAAAGGCAGCACAGATGACAGATCGCCCTTCTGCAGAGGATCAAGTGCAGATGATGGTGCGAAACCTCGAGCATGATATGTTGCAAAAGTTGATAGTTGCTCCTCTATTCACTTTCAAAAGTTTGCATGAACTGGGGGTTCAGGTCGAGAATGCGTTCAACAGCCGGATCATTCCCAGAACATGTGAAGCGACAAGGAGGGTGATTTCAGGGAGTGCCAATGCTGGTAGTAGCGCTATTCCCAAACCCGCAGAAATCAATACAGTCGCCACAGCCAACCCTTTTGCCAATCCAAGCCTACAAACAGCCGGCCCAGCCCGGGCTCAGGGCAGAACTTTCACCCCCCTCTATATGAGCCTGACTAGCGCACTGAAAGTCCTGATGGAAAGAGGGCATCTCAAACCCCTTGATCCTCAACCTCTTCCTGACCCACTCCCAACCAGACATAACCCCTCCAAGTTTTGTGTGTACCATCAGCAGCGCGGTCATGGCACCGACCGTTGCTACCGCCTTCGTCATGAGCTCCAAAATCTCATTGACAACTGGACGATAGCTCCACCTTCAGACCCCAATGACCAAGTACCTCATCCACATCTCAATCTAATCCACACACTGGCCGTCCCTTACGACCCAAGCGTATACATCACCCCAAGCGTATACATCACCCCAGCCCATCTTCCCAAGCCTAATGTGTTTATCCCAGAGAGCCTGGACTTATGCATGATGAGTGCATCTGAACCCCAATCATCTCAAGCCCACGAACCCACTACTTCTAAGCTAATGAAAATGATTGAAGACCTTCAGAGAACTGTGGCAGATCTGGCCTTTGGGGTTTTGACCCCATCATCGACCACATCACGTACCAGGGAGTTCATGTCTAAAGGCTCCCCAACCTTAGGACGAGTTGCATTGGAAGAAGGCCACTCCCTTGGCAAAGTGGAGGCAAGTGGTAAGAACAAGGTAGGGGCAGACATTGGTCCCCATGAACACCTTCAGTGGGATGTTAAGGCTTTGAAAGCCGAAGGGCTAAACAAACAGCAAGTACTCGCAGTTGTTGCAAAAACTATGGATGACACTTTCGCCACTCGAAATGAGAGCAGTTCAAATCAAGGGGCAAGTCGGGAGAAGGGCCGTTGTACCAGGAATGTTCCTTTCAGCTCTAAACCCTCGCTCGGAAGAGATCAGCAAACCCAGCCAGCGCCTACCAATCCCTTTGCTGGTGCATCCAGCAAAACTCCACAAACCTCAAAACGCCCACCTCGAGGCCAGAGGGTGTTCGCACCACTGTACATGTCTCTATCAGCGGCCTTGAGGGTTCTAATTAAAGAGGGGGATCTGAAACCCCTGGAGCCGCAACCACTGCTAGATAGACTTCCTCCCTCCCATGATCCGGCCAAGTTTTGTGCCTTTCATTAGCAAGTCGGCCATGTCACTGATAGTTGTTTCCGTCTTCGCCACGAAATACAAGATCTGATTGACAATAAGGTCATCGTCGCACCAACTCAACAAAGTCTATCGTCATTGGATCAGTGAACTTAGGGGATAATATGATGCGATCGGGGAATGAACCACCTGCGGGCGGCGCTCAGTTTACTTCAGATGTGGCGTATGGCACGCACAATTTTGAGCAATGTGCGAACACTAGTTTTTGTACTTTTCTGACTTGGGTATTGGGTCAGTTTTGTTGTTTTGTATATGGTTAGTCTTTTTGTACTGAGTCGGTCAGGTCTGTCTTATTGTATCGAGTCAGTCCTGTTTGTTAGAGTCAGGTGATTCCGGGGGTGTTACCTCGGGCATCACTATTTTGTTTTGTGTTAGTCTTTTCGCTTTCTTTTGAGTCTATTTCTGCCATGGAGCCAGTTACGCCAACAGTTATGAATGAAACAGCAGTGGTTTTTCATGCTTTTGTGCTTACTTCTGCCTTGTGCCAGTTGTGCCGGAAAGTCGAATGGAACGACAGTGCATTTCACCTGCTTCTCTGGGCTTTTAAGTCATTGCGTTGACCTAAGTTTTTCAAAGCTGTTTTTGAACATTGTGATGAAAACGAAGAGGAAGGAATTCCTCGGGTTTTTGCAAAAATGTGATCATTTGAGAGAAAGAGAGGCAGGCTAAGCCTTTAATGATCGAGACCATGCTTGTTAATGTGAGTACTGAGAAGGATCCTGGCTTGATCCAAATTGGTCTCGCACTGTCTTCAGCGTGAGGGACTAGTTGCTTTCTTAAGAAAAAAAAAATGTTTTGCGCAGTCCTGCGAAGACCAGTGTGGAATCGCTCTTGACATTGTGCAGCTTAGGATCGCTCTCAGCCTCGAGACTCGACCCCTCATTTTCAAACCTTAGACTAGAACTCAGAAAGTTCAAACGTCAACTACAATGTGAGGCCTGTGTGGCCAGATTTGAAGCAGTCCTCGAACAAGAGGCAAGAAAGTGAGATCAAGAAGATCAATTGTGATCGAAAGAAGCTTGCAAAGCTTGATCATAAGCACCCCTCGAACTAGGGGCAAAAATATCAGACATGCTCGAAGAGCCCAAAAAGGATCGCTCCGCAAATCAACAAAGATCGGCAAGAATGCCAAACCCCAGAAGAGAAGAAAGAAGAAAGTATTGCTGAAGAACAACTGAGTTCCTATCCACAACACTAGGGGCAAATCCAGCCCCCATGGGATGGACTCCTGCATTGTCAGCGAACAGCAGTCACTCTCCTGGATTCAGACGGATTCGAGATCTCATAACCATTTGACATGGACCAACCTACACTTTTACCCTTGAGAGGCTCGCTGGGCCGAAAACCCGGAAGGGCGACCCAGGCAAAAGTTAGAGCAAGAAAAAGAACAAAGAATAAAAAATGCAAATAACAAAAAAAGAAATGAAGAAAAAGAAATGAAAAATTCTGAAAAAGAATGAACAAAGAAAACAAGAAATGAAAAGAATTGAAAAGAAAAGAAAAACAAAGCTCGCAAGGTTGAAAACCTAGAAGGGCGGCCTTGGCAAAAGTTAGAGCGAAAAAGGAAAGGTTAATACCCGAGTGTATCTTAACCCCGAACTACGTAAGGCTTGCTTCCCATCTTTGGGATACGTAGGGAACTTCATTCCGAAGTCCAGCCATAAAACACTTCAAAATCAACTGTGTCCATGTAATGGTTTTGATCATCTTTGCCTTCTCTGTATCCGAGAGTTCGGTTGTCATCGTCACTCTGAGGACTGATTACAATGCGCTGCGATGCTATCCAAACAAGGGGCAACTTTCCGTTGCCGTACAGTGTACCGTGGTGCTATTCAAACAAGGGGCAACTTTCCGTTGCCGTGCAGCTCTCTTCAAGCAAGGGGCAATTTTCCTTCAGATCTGAGGTTGTGCATCTCAAGAGTAGGTTCCGTGCTTGTTGAGCATTGGCCGTTTGCAAAAATAGTTTTTGAGAATTTTTACAGAGGTTGACTAATTTTCTCAAAAAATTATTCCATTTTTCCAAAACCGGACCATTCCTTGGACCCAAAAAAGGAAAATTTTCAGTGCTCATAGCCAGACTTGCATGATTTTAAATCAGAAATTGAACAAGCATGTTAATCTAACTTTCATGTTGGTCAAAAGTGTTTTAAAACCAAAATAAAAAATGGCCAAAATGATGAACTAGGGGACACAGTTGAGTCAGGCTTCCTGTCTTTTCCCCATTGTCAATGCATTTGCCAGAAAGGGCACCATACTTGCCAAGAAGGCACTCTACCTACCAGAAAAAGGCACAACTGAAGTTAACAGCAAAAGGGCTGAAAGCTCTCTCATCCTCCGAGCAACGAGGTACTAAACCAAGTGCGAAGCACAAACTGGAATGGATCAAGATGTTCCACTCCCTCATCTGGACAGATCTGATCACGTCCAAACTCTCCAGTAGAGCATCATCAACCAATGTCAGTTGCAGATTTGCTACACACCCAGTCTTAGTGCAACCCCTCTGTGGGAGGAACTCACTGGCTGTGAGCGGAACAAAAAGAATCTAGCAGCAAGCTAGGGACAAGAGCCCGCAATTTCTTGTTTATCCATCAACCACCCGGGGGAGGGATAAAAAATGAGAAATTGAAGAATAGAGAGATGTGCGCTGAGAGAAAAAGTGAGAAAAAAGCTTTTTTCAGAAAAACAGAGATTGAGTGCCAGAGTGATGTGAGAATCACAAAGGGAGGTAAGAAAATTATGCAAGCTTAGCTACGCGACACGCAAGAACGGCGAAAGAGCGACATAACCATCGGGCTCACCCAAGGTTTCAACGGAGATTCCTAACGCATTGCACATGAGAGGAGGGAAAGCGATGTAAACATGGGGCGAAAAACCGAATATTTTTAACCTGAAGGTTAAAATCCTAACCATGTCTCCACACGATAGGTAGAAAGAATGAACAAATCCACACGTCTCATGCGAGAGGAGAAAGTGAATCCGTCCCAAACTTGTCTCACAATGCGAGAGCAGAAAAGTGAATATGTCCAAATGCGTCTCATGCCGAGAGAGAAAGCGAATCATCCAAACGGTTCTCACGCGAGACGGAGAAAGAGATACATGGTTTTGAAAAACCAATTGAAATTCAATTTCCGGTGCTTTTTCTTGGATTTTCACATTATGAGGTTTATTCCCCTCGATTTCTCTTTTGGGTTTGCACAATTTTCCCCGGGCTTTGACTTTTTCTTCCACATTTTTTCTCTCTTCAGGTTTGACTTTTGGCATTTCCCATTTATTTTCTTCATTTTCGCCCGACCTTTTTCCATCTTCCTTTCCCCAGATGGCGGACGATCATACTACTCCTCTAACAGCATGAGCCTGCCTCGGAGATCCCACCGCTCAGTTGTTTCTAATGAGATAGAGGCCGGAGCCTGAGCCAGTGCTAAACTATTGGCCTCAAAACACAGCCACTCCCACTCCCAACGATTGGAACCCCTTTGGATCCGCAGACTATCATCCTGCGATCGCAGTGTGCTAAACCCCCGGGTATCAGGCAACTTTCAGAGCATTTTGCGCGACGTGCTTCCAGTGAGCCTGTATACTACTACTTACTTTCGGCAAGAGCTGGACTCCCATTTTGTCTTTAACAAGTGCCTACCGAGGTAATATACAAGCCTTGTGTTTTGTCATGTGTATTTCCCTTCTACAGATTTGGCAGTAACTGCAAAAGCTTCTTCGCTGTTTAAACAAGTGTTCCCTTCATTAATCTTTCAACTGTAAAATTGTTTACAAGAACTTGCATTTTATTGCCCTCCTTGTGCCATTTCTTTGCCATATATCACGACCTCTCGCACATGGTGTATTCTTATACCGCACAAAAAACTGCCGCTTTCCCATTTTATCACTGTATATCACTGTTTTGTTCACAGGAGGACTCTTGTTTGCTGTCATGGGATATGGAGCCACATCCGCAAGGGACTGGTACATAGAGCTTCCTGTTGGTGTCCCTACATCATCTGATGAGGTTCGGCTTTCCGGCTTGATTCTGGCATGGGGCTTTGTGCCATATCGCGGTCGCCCGCTTCTTGGTGCATTGGTATATATCGTAAGCTCGCGCGTGCGATGTGGTATCGTACGTCGACACCAACTCACTTCCACTTCCTCTGCTACTGGGGAGATGAGATGACTTCCTATAACTTCGCCCATGCTCACAATTATAGCGTAGAGGTAAGGGGTCATCGGATCTCTATGATTATGGACATGGGACGAGTGGAGGGAGACCGCTTGGCTACACCTACTAGGAGCATGTCCACTTTCTTCCCGGCCGGGGATGGTATGGGCGGTCTATAGCTAGTTCGCTGAGCATTTGAGGGAGAGAGCCAGAGACCCGCCGGACGAGACGAGCGTTACGCCAAGGCTTCTTGATGTTCCTTGTTCGGGACCACCTTGTTTTGCGAATAGGTGGGAACACTGTAGGGTTATATCTCCTGAGCGCTCTGGTGGACTTATCTCAGGGTACGTCACTTTTATGATTGGGGCGGTGCTGGCTAGCCACATTGTACGGCTTATATGAGCTTGACATCCTGTAGGAGGAGAGATAGAGTTCGGAGGCTACAGGCGAAGCCTGGGAGGTTACGCTTTATATTTTCTGTTTTTACATTTTTCTGCTCGGATTTCCTATGACTTTTCGATTTGCACTTTCTATACCTTGCATACTGCATTATTTACACCTATATACTGGTGCCTCTTTGGCAACTGCACATTTGCGTCCTCTATATCTTTTATTTGCTCTTTCTATATACTTGTACTATTATTTTTTGCTTTTGCATTCTGCATCTGTAACTTTCTATATGCGCATACTTACTATTTTCTGCATTTTGTATCTATACTTTCTGTCGCTACACACACACTCTGCTTTTTTGCTCCTGCATCTGTACTTTTTAATACGGTGCACACTTACTGTTGCCTTTTCCTTGCAACTATGGGTAGGAATGTATATTCTACCCTTGCCCTAGTAACAGAGGTAAGAGATGCCTCCTACATGCTTTACTCTCAACCGGTATGCGGGAGATGCTTTACGGAGGACTCGGTAGAACTTTCCGGCATTATTCCGTCCGGTACTTCGGATATAATGACTGCCACAGGAGGTAACTCAAAACTCAATTGTTTTTGCTTTACTTCGGCTCTGATTCTATTGGCAACTAAACAATCTGTGCATTCTTCTGTTTTGCAGATTGCTATGGCAGCCTTGGTGCGATAATGCCGGATGGAGTCCGGGACTAGTAATGCCCAGAGCTCGAGGGGCTTAACCGTTTTCGGCTTCTACTCGAGGGCCCGATCTTCGAGCCGGTTTCTAGGCGAGCGCTTCGTATGCTAGACCTTAGTTTGCCTGCAGCTGATAGTTCCCCATTCGCCCTCGCTATCCATGAAGGGCCTCACAGAGAGTCTCTCTTCCCAGAAGATGATTCGTTTACTGGGGCTTGGACGCTGATTACTTCCTTAAGAAGGGAGATTATGCGACATTCGTCTGGACACATTGATGGCCTCTTTTGATGGGTTGCTCGTGCTCGTCGCAGTAGAGCAATCAGATGCCCCTTTGATGAAGTACAGGACCGCGGGGGACGAGGCTAGGGCCCTAGAGGGATTCTTCTGCTGGATAGGCTATTGGTTGGCTAGAGATCCCGACCACACTAACATGTTGGAGGCCAGCGGGGTGTCCTATCAAATGTCCGATTGCAGCCAGTAGAGGCCAAGCAATAGAACGTCCAAAGTCACAATGCACCTTTGTGTATGTCATATTTTTTATTCAGTTTTCCCATTCCTCTTTCTAATAATTTGTTCCTTCCAGATGCCTGATCATTTCAATACATTCGTCAGGCACCCCGGGTACACTGATGGACTGCTCGAGCAAGGTAGCTCATTTGAGATAGCATGAGTCTAAGGAGAAGGCATTACTCAATGCTCCCATGGCTTTTAGGTATTCTTCCCCTACTTTTTCCCCACAATTTTCAGCATGGTTTCCCTACTGTTGTGCCATTGTTATTTTGATTGAAGCATTGGATACTCATCTCAATGGTATGCATTTTTGGCCCCTTGTCACATTACACTGCTATGCTAAGCACCTAACACACTGTACTGAAATACTTGCACTGTATCGTTGGCCTCATTGTTCCCATTTTCTTCATACTGCATCTGCACCATTCATTGTATTTGATGCGTTAATACTGTATCTTTTTTCAGGTTCCAGCCATATCTGAGGGCCCGACCAACGACGACGGCACTACACCATCACCACCTCCTCCCAGCAGCTAGGGGAGAGGAGATAGCCCGCCAGCACGCACTGAGGGGGACATCGTGGTTCGAGGCTAGAGGGCCCTTTAGAGGCAGTGTTGAGTGATGACAATGCCCGTACGACTAAATGGCCTGAGAGCGGTGATCTACATTTGTTTGAGTCCTTTGAGAGTGGAAGTGGCGACGACTTCTAGGTCCTGAGAGTGGAGGTGATATTGAGCCGGGCTTTCCGAGCAAGATGAGCAGTGACGTACTCCAGTTCTGGTTCGGCATTGAGTCAGACAAAGTGCAGATGGAGAAGCTCTGAGGTTCCTAACCTATGGAAGAGGACGAAGAGGGCCCTCTCGAGCCTAGATAGCTGGCGCTGATGCTTTTTATATTTGCTTAGTATCTTTTTGGTTAGTAGTGTAGCACATTGTACATTGCCTTAGCATTAGGTTTTATTTCTTTTAAAAACTTGTACAATACTTTTTGTAAAAAGACGACATTGATCGGAATGGAAAATAAAAA
>NW_021025458.1:239137-273480 GCF_004153795.1 Camellia sinensis | reverse complement strand
ATGAAGAAAGGGTGGGAAACACATACCTGGAGAAACTGGCTCCTCGCGAACATGAGAGGTCTCTTTGTCTTTGTAACACGTCTGTGTGTCGTGTCTTTTGTTTTGTTTACCTCAACTTTTGTTTTGAGTATTTTTTCGAGTGTTACTTGATGTGTTTAGGTCGTGTACCTTTTGTTGAGTCATAGTATGCTGTGTTCAGTTGTAGGCTCAACACCCGGTTGAGAACCCTTTTGTCATTTTCAAAAAATAGTTTTGTGCTCAGAGTGCTGTGCCATTCTGCACATTTATGCAAAACAAGTTTCTTTCTTCATAAACCGCAAGGTTCAACCCAGGTCATGTGAGAACAGTAGAACAAGGACCTATCTGAAGCTATATAGGTTCCGGACTGCAAAGCAAAAGAAAAGAGGGAAAATTTGGAGCATCTTAGTCTGTTTCAACTTCGGCAAATTCTGAGACTGCACTCCAGGTGCACCTTCTCAGGCCTCGCCATTTCTCTGAGTACGAGTGTATCTCGACCCAAGTGTAAGCCTACTTCAAGTCAGAATGGCAGTCTAAGCAGCACCCGAGGTTTCACATGCAGATGTTATCTCTCGCCAATATAAACAGGGTGTCCCCTTTTGAGCTGAGCGTATTGCCAAGTCCTCCGAAAGGTGAATCGGAGGCACCAGAGTACGTGTTTGATGCCCTTCCATTGCATAGAATGTGCACTTTTCAATATACACTTCTGTTACATGCGTGCCGCGCATTGTTATGATTCATGCATAGAATATGCTTGCTTTCGATTCTGCATAGAATTTGCTTTCAATATTGCATAGAAAATGCTCCTGTTTCTTGCATAGAAAATGCTCGTATCTTTTGCATAGAAAATGCACTCTTCCATACTTGCATAGAAAATGCACCTCATTTGCATAGAACGTGCATTCACTCGCACTGTCTTGTGCACTTACACTTTGTATCTCACTAGCACTGTCTTGTGCATCTTGTGGTTGTATCTCACTCGCACTATTTTGTGCATTGCAAATCAATCGCACTGTTTAGCGTATCACACTTTCTTGTGCATTTCAAATCAATCGCGGCTGTTTAGCGTATCGCACTGTCTTGTGCATTTCAAAATCAATCGCGCTGTTTAGCGTATCGCACTGTCTTGTGCATTTCAAAATCAATCGCGTTGTTTAGCGTATCGCACTTTCTAGTGCATTTCAAATCAATCGCGCTGTTTAGCTATCGCCACTTTCTTGTTCTTTCAAATCACTCGCCCTGTTTAGCGTATCGCACTGTCTTGTGCATTTCAAATCACTCGCACTTTCTTGCGCGTCGCACTGTTTTGTGCAATTACACTCGCGCTGTTTAGCGTATCGCACTATTTCGTGCAATTTACTTTCGCACTATCTTGCGCATCGCACTGTTTTGTGCATCACATTGTTTCATTTGCGCTATTTTGTGCATCACACTATTTTGTGCAGTTTACACTCGCGCTCTCTTGCGCATCGCACTATCTTGTGCATTTCATTACATGCTCTCTCTCATCTTGCATAGAAAATGCTTGTAGCATTTGTTAGTGCATTGCGTCGCACTGTTTTGTGCACCTTACTTGCATTTTGCATGCATTCTATTGCGCTATCTTGCGCACCTCACCTGTACTTGTTAGTACATTGCATTGTTTTGAATCAAATCGGCTTCGCGTAGCGTTTAAGTCCAATTATCAAAGTCTTCTTTCATATCATTTGTATCCTGCCCCTGAACTACGCTAGTTTGATTCCTTGCAAAGGGATACGTAGGCAGCCTGCGGGCACAACCATTTATTTATCGGTATTTTGTTTTGTTTGTCCAAGTCTTCGGCCTTGTCAAAAATGGTCGTCTCTGGCTTTGACATTCACTCCCGTCACTTCTTGACTTCCGAGTTCTGTCAAAGAGGGGCAACTGTAGACACCCATTTTTGACCGTCCTCAAGACTTGGACGTCACCGTTTGAACACTCGGTGATCATCCATGTTTTAACAAACACAAAAACCAATCAAACAAAATAGAAAACAAAAAAAAAACCACAAAAAAACAAACCAAACAACGAACACAAAAAAAAACCAAAAAACCAAAAAAAAAAACTTCAGACTTGATTGCATCAGGACATACCTATGATCTATTATTATCACCGCGACATTGTCTGTCCAGTTGCAGTGATTTGCTAACACCCAATCTGTAGACGGCAGCACTCTGTGAAGACTCAATGTTGTAAAACAAGAGAAGAATCTAGTGGAATGGCTAGGGGCAGACGAAACTTTCTGTTTATCACAACCACCCTAGGGGAGGGATAAAAATGGAGAGATTGAAGAATAGAGAGATGTGCGCTGAGAGAAAATTGGAAATGTTTTTTTTTTTTTTTCTTAGAAACAAAGAGATTGAGTGCCGAGTGATGTGAGAATCACATGAGAAAAGGGGTGGGAACACTACCTGGAGAACTGGCTCCATCGCCGAACATGACGAGGTCTCTTGCTCTTTGTACACGTCTGGTGTTGTCGTGTCTTTTGTTTTGTTTTACCTCTCAACTTTTGTTTTGAGTATTTTTCGGTGGTTATTATGTGTTTAGGTCGTGTACCTTTTGTTGAGTCATAGTTGCTGTGTCGTTGTAGCATCACACGACGGTTGAGAAAACCCTTTTCGTCCATTTCAAATAGGTTTTGTGCTCAGAGTGCTGTGCATTCTGCCACATTTTATTGCAAAACAAGTTTCTTTCTTTCATAAACCGCAGGATTGCAACCCAGGTACACTGTTGAGAACAGTAGAACAAGGCCTATCTGAATGCTATTAGGTTCCGGACTGGCAAAGCAAACAGAAAAAGAGGGAAAATATTAGGAGATCTTAGAACCTCTGTTCAACTTCGGCAAAATTCTGGACTCGCACTCCAGGTGCACCTTCTCGGCCTCGCCATTTCTCTGAAGTACGAGGTATCTCGACCCCAAGTGTAAGCCTACTTTCAAGTCAGAATGGCGGTTCTAAGCGGCACCCGAGGGTTTCACATGCAAATTTATCTCTCGCCAATATAACAGGGTGTCCCTTTTGGGCTGAGCGATATTGCCAGCTCCTCCGAGGTGAATCGGACGAGACACCAGAGTCGTGTTTTGAATGCACCTCCATTGCAATAGATGTGCACTGTTCATATACACTTCTGTTACATGGCGTGCCGGAGCATTGTATGATTCAATGCATAGAGATATGCTTGCTTTCGATTCTGCATAGAATTTGCTTTCAATATTGCATAGAATATGCTCCTGTTTCTTGCATAGAAAATGCTCGTATCTTTTGCATAGAAAATGCACTCTTCCATACTTGCATAGAAAATGCACCTCATTTGCATAGAACGTGCATTCACTCGCACTGTCTTGTGCACTTACACTTTGTATCTCACTAGCACTGTCTTGTGCATCTTGTGGTTGTATCTCACTCGCACTATTTTGTGCATTGCAAATCAATCGCACTGTTTAGCGTATCACACTTTCTTGTGCATTTCAAATCAATCGCGCTGTTTAGCGTATCGCACTGTCTTGTGCATTTCAAAATCAATCGCGCTGTTTAGCGTATCGCACTGTCTTGTGCATTTCAAAATCAATCGCGTTGTTTAGCGTATCGCACTTTCTAGTGCATTTCAAATCAATCGCGCTGTTTAGCGTATCGCACTTTCTTGTTCTTTTCAAATCACTCGCCCTGTTTAGCGTATCGCACTGTCTTGTGCATTTCAAATCACTCGCACTTTCTTGCGCGTCGCACTGTTTTGTGCAATTTACACTCGCGCTGTTTAGCGTATCGCACTATTTCGTGCAATTTACTTTCGCACTATCTTGCGCATCGCACTGTTTTGTGCATCACATTGTTTCATTTGCGCTATTTTGTGCATCACACTATTTTGTGCAGTTTACACTCGCGCTCTCTTGCGCATCGCACTATCTTGTGCATTTCATTACATGCTCTCTCTCATCTTGCATAGAAAATGCTTGTAGCATTTGTTAGTGCATTGCGTCGCACTGTTTTGTGCACCTTACTTGCATTTTGCATGCATTCTATTGCGCTATCTTGCGCACCTCACCTGTACTTGTTAGTACATTGCATTGTTTTGAATACAAATCGGCTTCGCGTAGCGTTTAAGTCCAATTATCAAAGTCTTCTTTCATATCATTTGTATCCTGCCCCTGAACTACGCTAGTTTGATTCCTTGCAAAGGGATACGTAGGCAGCCTGCGGGCACAACCATTTATTTATCGGTATTTTGTTTGTTTGTCCAAGTCTTCGGCCTTGTCAAAAATGGGTCGTCTCTGGGCTTTGACATTCACTCCCGTCACTTCTTGACTTCCGAGTTCTGTCAAAGAGGGGCAACTGTAGACACCCCATTTTTGACCGTCCTCAAGACTTGGACGTCACCGTTTGAACACTCGGTGATCATCCATGTTTGTGTTCGTCTTGAGTTCCCGGAGGCCTCGGCTGCGCACCTTGCCTCAGAATCTCTCGACTCGACTGCTTTGTGTCTGGTTCTGCACCAAGAGCTTGTAGATGTGTTCCTCAGGAAAGGGGGAAGCCTATCGACCAAGTCTCCTGCCCACCGGCCACCTTGATTTTCAATCAACCAAATGTGATGGCCGGCCGGCCAAATGTGGTTTTCAACAGATATTTCTGTAGACAGCTGGTAGCTGTCATTCCAGGCCATACCCCAGCCTATGCCTGGACGTGGGACTTCTGAGGGGGCTGCAGATTGATATATCTATATCAATCAAGCTCTCTCAAAAAGAGAAAGAAAAAGAAAGGAGAGAAAAAGAAGAGAGATACAACTTGGAGGAAGAAGAATTTTCTTTCTCTCTAAAAAATTCTCAGCTCTCTCCCTATCTCTCTCTCCTAAACCCTTCAAATCCTACGGTTCTTGCATCCTTTACACTACACCTCCAAGCCTACGACCTCCATACTCCATTCCAGAAACTTGAGGATGTTTTTTAGAGCTTAGGAACACCATTTCTCGGACCAAAAGCTGCTGGAAGTTTGGACTACAAGGGTGAGCCTCATTTCTCTCTCTTTTTGCTCTATTTTGCATGCAATATTAGCCTTTGTTGCTTACATTTTTGGGCTCCGACCCGAACAGTAAATAGTCATATTTTGTGCTCATCTCCATGTTTGATTTAGGGTCTTTCTCTGTTTGAGGTCTCCTCCTCACCCTTTGTGTTTAAACTCTCTTTTAGGCCTATTTCTTGCATGATATTTTAGGCCTACTTGTGATTATTTTCGAAGCTTGACATAAACCATAAAGTGCCTTGTTTTGAGCCCCTCTTCAACTTTGTTGAAGGAATCATCACTGTTTGGGGCCAGCTGCTGTCCCTTGTCTCTATTCTCTCTTTTCGGGCCATTTTTTGCATGATAGATTAGCCCTACTTGTGTTTGTTTTTGAGAGTTGTCATAAACTGAAAAATATCTTGTTTTAATCTCATCTTCAAGTTTGTTTAAGGTTCAATTTTTTTTTTGAGGTCATATGCTTCCTTGTATGCTAGATTGTCTCATATTTTGAGCCTTACACCTAAACCTTTGTTGCATGCTTTGTTTGGCCTTCTAGCCACTGAAATCCAATGGATTTTCAGTGGCTAAGACACTATTTTGAGCTTCAAAATCAAAAGGGGGTGACCCCCTCTCACCTTGACTTGTTTGGTGGTCATTTTGGCCTTCCAAAGAGACCCTATCTTGCATGCTTTGGAGTCACTTTCTAGGGTCAATTTGGTGAGTTTTGGGACCATCATATTCGATTTTCAGAGTTGATTTGGCTATGCTAAGTGTTCGTCTTGTACGTGCTTAAGAATCCCTTGCATAGCCCTCTAAAGGAGCTCATCATTTTTGCATATGTTGGCTTCATTTCAGTGGTTATTTGGGCCTATTTTCACATGTTTTGTTCGCTGATTTTTGCTGGTTTGGTGAGATTCCATATGCTTCACACACTTGCCATGTAAACCATGTTTGCTAGTCAAAGTTGCATACTACTTTAGTCCATCTTGCTAGCACTTTCTGGCCATGCTTTGAACTAGAAATGTTCATATTTTAGGACTGTCTTGGCTCTGTCTTCATGCTTCATGATCAAATAATGCATGTTTTGTATAGCTATAAGTCATTCCGTGTACCTAGTTTCGAGTTGCGGGTTTCATCTCATGCATCGGGTGCCATTTTTCCATGTTTTGGGGCTGTTTAGCATCATACTTTAGTGCTGGAATTTGCATGTTCATATGCCATGTTTCATCATTTTCCATGCTTAGTTAGAGTTGCATGTTGTATCTTAGGATCGGTCCATGCATTGGACATATTCGTGTGCATTTCGGTTGCCTCATTTCCATCTTATTGGCCACTGATGTGAGTGTGGCTGAGGCCCACTCGCATTGGTATAAGTCCATCATGCATTGTGTATGCCATGTTTCAATGCGTTGTGCATGTTATGTTGTTAGCATTGTGTGTGCCATGTAGTTGCATTGCATGTTCGTATGTTTGTTTACATGCTTAGGTTGCATGTGCATCGTTGTGCATTCCCTTGCCTCTCGATCAACCATGATACGGGTTGGGGCCCTTTGATGTGCTTTGTGCTTACATTTCATTTGATATCGAAGTTGCACACTTGGCTTTTGGGCCATCATGCATTGAAATGCGTGATTGATGGCCCGAGGGTCGAGGGCCATGCTTCCTTGAGTCCATTGCATGATAGGGAGAGTGGCCATGCATACATTGCTTTGAATTTCCTTGTCATGCACAGTCTGCCCTCTGCTGCTGTCAAAAACAGGTTCTGCAGGAAGCTTTGGCCGGCCGGCCACCTATACTGCCGACCGGCCATTAATTGTTGGTCAATGGACTTATAAATGGCTGATAACCATCCGAACATGGCCAGTGGTGATCCCACTTGGTCGGTGAGGCTCCCCAGAGTCCAGAGAGTGCACCTTGGGAGTTGCACAATTTTCAGAGGAGCAGAGTAGTGTAAACAGAGGCAACAGTGGCATGGCACGGGTTTCCGAGCAAGGCGAGTCAAGCATGCATCATCCACGCATTTCGAGGCAGGGGCTGTGGCCACTTTAATCCTGCGTTTAATTTGTTAATTATTTAGAAATTCTGTAATAATTAATTTAGTATTCAGACTGTAATATTTATTTGGACCCTCCGAGCAAGGGCAATTGTGTAATAAGTGTGCGTGAGTGTGTGTATGTCTTCCAACCCCGCGTTTTTCTTCCCTTTTATTTACCCGCTTATGATGGTAGACTAGGGCATATTTAAATTAGCATACCTTATGCTGTGCATGTGTGCATTCATACATTTGTCTTGCATACACCAGGCTCGGCACATCATGCTAACTGCTTTGTATTTCAATTCCAAATTGAATACGTGTTAGTTGTAGCATTTCACATGTCATTGTAGATTAGCCAAGCCTATCTTAGTTGCATTTTGCATGTGTTGCATTAGCCATCTTAAGATGAACTAGGATCATGCATATGATTACTAACTAATTTTTTTTGGCTCGAGTACTCGGTAAGCATTTATGCTTTAGCATACGCATGCGTGTGAGTGGTTGCCATAACAGCATGATTACCATGAGGCTAGCTGCTTATGTGATATAACTGCTTGAATGCCTGTGGATGGAGTGAATTACCTAAATTGGGATAACGCATTAAAATTGTGAGTTTTAAGCCCACTAGATAGTGGCAAAATCATCTTTTCTAAAGCCCACTTGAGGGTGGCAAAACCTGCATTTCAGCCTACTTGCGAGTAGCAAACCATTTTCAAAACAAGCATGAAATGTTTTGTTCCAATTTAGGCAATTTGGTCTATACTTGTTTGTTGTGCGCATAACATAGTAAATCTAGGCTAATAACCGGAATAAGAACACATAACGTTTTCAAAAAACGGATATCACGGTTAGTAGAGGCCGATCTTCGGATCGGGCGAGAGGGGGTGCTTATAGCTGACCTTCCCCAATCGTACCCAAGCTCCCGAGCCGAGGCAACTTTGGTGATGACGAACACGTGGCCTTTTGCACCGAATCAGGGTTTCCTAAATTCCCCCATAAAAATTATTTAGGTGGCGACTCTATATCTGGCAAAGCAGTCCATGTTTGGCACTTTTTTCAAAAATCTGTTTCTCAAAATGATTTGCCGGATTTGGACTCTTTGGTTCAGATTAAGGACCGTAACACAAATTGAGTTCGAACTGTAGTGAGGCCCACGGGAGCGTCTACTATGCTCCCAAGCTACGTCCTTGGAGGAAGCATGTTACCAGTACGTGAAAATGTTTTCCTAAGTAGGGTGAGCCAAAACCCAGTAGAAACAAAATATCACAATATATGAAGTTTAATGAAGATATAAGTGTCAAATGTATATTCAACATTCATGACAAAACATACATTCTCGACATGATCATACGGTACCGATGGTCATATCTATTCATTTCAAGTTAATTCATTTCATTTCAATTCATGGACCAAGTTTATAATCCTCTGAATAACCTATCTGAAATTACAACTCAATGGTTCTCAATCAACACAATCACCATACAAGCACTCCAATCTTGCCATTATACGAAAATTTTGTCCGAAAGATCGGCACCCATATATACACATGATTTCGGGACTTTCACCCTAGACACTCCGGCCAACTTCATTTCAATGGAGTCCATCCCCTATCTCCTCCCAAAACATGGAGTACATCCCCTTTCTCCTCCCAAAACATTATACATATACAATATATTTAAAAGTACCCTCATATTCAATGACTATCAATTATACATATTCAATACCTTAACATACCGTCATATTCAATGACACAATTAAATGATTAATTTCAATTCACCTAATCCTTATGTAATTTCTACAACAATCATAGTTATTCTCCACCGATAGCCCAACACATATATTTCTAAACAGATATGTAATCTCAACACAGATAATTTATTCAAGTTTCCATAGGAGCGAGGTAACACGTATCCGGCTCCACCATTCATATCAACAACTAACCAATTCCATGTTATCATAATCAATTCCACTTATTATACAAAACACAAATTGACCCATCTAGGGCACAACTACTATTCTTCCAAATGTTAACTCAAGTGTCCAAATCAGCCCTTTTTCAACAACAAACCTTTACATCTACACCCAATACGTATTTACCAATTACATTTGAAAACCCCTCTTTCAATCCACACATAAACCCTAGGTTCATCCACAAATATCCCCAATATTCCACCTTTCATATGTAACAACAAATAACTAGGCTAAAAATCATATTAAGGTGTAGAATATCCCTACCTCAAGCTTAGAAGAGCAAAAGAAGAGATGGAGAATCTTTAATGACGCCGAAATCAAACTTCAATCGGACCAAAATGAAGGTCTTGAGACGCACTCTCTTTTTAATAAAGGCACACAGGTGTAGAGGTCACTAGATCTAGGTGTAAATGTAGAGAGAGTGTGTATTTTACAGAGAGATGGTCTCACTTTAGGGTTTTTGGAAGAAAAGATCTAAAAAAGTGATGTAAAAAGTCATTTTCGCGATTTGATATACGCACAGTCCGCTCGAGCAGAAGAATTGATGCTCGAGCATCAGACATAAAAATTTGTTTCGCTCAAGTGTGTAGACACCCCATTTTTGACCGACCTTAAGACTTAGACGTCATCGATTGAGCACTCGGTGATTGTGCATGTTGTGCTCGTTTCGAGTTTCCGGAGTTTTCGGCTGAGTGCCTTGCCTCCGGGCCTCTGAACTCTTTGTGTTTTGGCTCGGTTTGTGGAACAAGCCTTGTTTTCTCTTCCCTGGAGGGAGAGAGAGGCCTTGTAGACCACCTTTTTGTGGTCGTATACCACTTTTCCTGCTTGGAGACTAGTTTCTGATTTTCAGAGCCTTTAGCTGTGCGCCTTGTCTTGGGACCCCTTAACGTTCTCCGTTTGGCTTGGTTTTTGAACCATGCCTTTTTGCCTCTACCTAGAGGGACACTGTGGTCTGGGAGACCACTTTTTGTAGTCGTAGACTACTTTTCCTGTGTAGGCCACTTTTGGTGCCCGTAGACTAGTTTTCGAGGCTTCCGGCTGCGCGCCTTGCCTCCCGGACGTTCGTCTTGCATCCTTTTTTATTTGTTTTTGGCACAAACCTTGTTTTCCTTGCTTGGAGGGTGGAATGAGGGTGGGAGACTAGTTCTTCCCCTTGGAGACCACTTTTCCTGCCTACCAGCCAGTTTTCTAGTCGGCCAACTGGTTTTCTTGGTCTTTGGACCACCAAAAGTGGTCGGCCACCTCACCACTAGCTTGCTTTCAGTGTGCAGACCACCTCTCCCCATGGCCGATCACTTTTCTTCTTGGAAGACCATTTGTGGTGGTCGGCCGACCACTACAAGTAGCTGGCCGACCACTTCAAGTGGTCGGCAGCTTTCCATCACCTTTTTGGAGATCTTTTCTTGCCAGCTGTGACAGCTGGAAGGCACAAAAGTCATCCTCCATATATGGAGGGATGGCTTAGAGCCTCAAGTGTGTTCAACAAGTTTCTTGCTTGTTTTCTATAAGAGGGAGACCCTCCCTCCCTTCTCCAGATTTAGAAAAGTTGGCTTGAGCTATAGATACACATATATCTCTATATCTCTCTTTGTCTCATTTTTGTGCTTGAAAGTGCATTTTCATCATACTATTGCACACAAACACACACTCAGACACCACCCTTTTGTTGCTGAGGTACCTTGAGGTTGGTTTTGGAGTTTTTGGACTGGTTTTGATCCAAAATAGCTGCTGGAGTTGTTTCTCTAAAGTTGTTCTACAAGGGTGAGCTTCTAACCTCTTAATCCCTTGTTTTTTATTAAGCTTTTGGCTCTACTTTCATGTTGTTTTAGGCCTAACTTTCTACTGCAACAAGTTCTGATTTTTCATGCTTGTAATGTTTGTTTAAGGTCTCTTTTGTATTGGGAGTGGTCTACCCCCTCTTGTGCCTTGTTTGGCTTTGTTTTACACCATCACTTTAGGCCCTTGAGATCACTTTCTCTTGGCCTTTTAACCACTGAAATCCAGTGAATTTTCAGTGGTAAAACTTGTGTTTTGAAGTCCCAAATAGGAGAGGGTCATCCCCTCTCCTTGTGTCTTGGATGCTTGCTTCATTTGCCTCATGTTTGAGCATGTTTGTTAAGTCTATGTTGAGTCTATCTTAGCATGTTTTTGGCCTCATTCCAGCATGGCATACCATTGTTTTGACTTGGTTTTATCACCTCTTGCATGCTTTATGCACTTGTAGTGTAATCCTTACAAACTAGCTTTGTGTGCTCCATGAAGTAGCATGTCTTTCTAGCATGTTTTGAGTCCATCTTAGTAGGTTTTTGGTGTTTTTTTAGCATGCCATAACTCTGTTTTGGGTTAGTTTGTTAGCATCTTGCATGCTCCATGCCCTTGTAGTGCATTTCCATTTACTAGCCTAACATGCATCATGTGTTTGGACCATCATTCTAGCATGTTTTGGCTTAACTCCAAGAAACTTTTGTTCATGTTTTAGCATGCTCTAGCTCTGATTTGTGTTGTTTTGGTCATGCATGCCATGCTTTGTATAGCCATAGTGCATTTTAGCTAATTAGCTTTGAGTTTCCAAGCCACTAGCATGCATTGCTTAGGCTATTTGAATGATTTGGCATCATTTATTATGTGATTTCAGTGCATGTAGTGTGGTCATACACTTGCATTTGTCATTCTTTCCATGCTTTGGAGAGGTTGTTCTTTATGCCTTAAATATGAGCCATTGTGTATGCCTTCATGCCTAAGCTTGCGAGCAATCATTTCAGTGTGTTTTTGGAGTTATTTTTCCATGATATAACTCTGATTTTTGTTGGCGAAGCCATCTCATGCCTGGTCTTAGTAGGTGTAGTGTAATCCTCCCTTTTAGCCTTGCATACATCATGCCTCATGCCTCATGCCCTCCATGCTAGCTTATTTTGGCTTCCTTCCATACATGTTTTAGCATCATTTTGACATGCTCTAGGACTGTTTTGGGTTGCCTTGGTCAGATGCTTCATGTATTGCATAGCTGTAGTGCAATTGGTCTTGCTAGCTTTGAGTTTTGAGCACCATAGCATGCTTCATTTGTATCATGTACATGATTTGGAATCATTTACCATGTCATTTCAGAGCATATAACATTGCCATGCTCCCATTTCTTTCACCCTTTGAGTGCCTCTAAGGGTTGTGCATTGTTGCCTTGCTTATGGCCTATTGTGTATGCATGCATGCTTAGACATTTGAGCCCCCCCTATCTCAGCATGCTTTGGTCTTTGTTTTGACCCATTTGAGCTCTGTCCATGGTTGGTTCATGCATTAATGCCATGTATTGCATGTCCCTTGTGTAGTCCTCTTTGCTAGCTTTAATGCTTTAAGGACCCTAGCATGCTATGCTTGTGTTGTTTGAATGATTTGGCACCATTTCATACTTGATTTCAGAGCTTATAGTGTTGTCACACTTCTATGCTTTTCACTCTTTAAGTGCTCTTCAGGGTTGCACCTTTATGCTTAATTGGTGAGCCAATGGCATGCATGCTTGTATATGCTTTTGGTGCCTTCATTTTAGCATTATGGCCACTGTTTTGGCACAAATGAGATCCATCTATATTCGGTTAAAGTCCATTATGCATGTTTGTTTGCATGTTGTTCGCATGCTTGTTGTTTGCTTGGTGTTGAAATGCTTATGTTGCCTTGTATTGTGTATGCATGTCATTAGCATTGATAGGTCGATCATATTGCATTGCATTATGTGTGCATGCCATTGGCATTGATAGGTTGCTCATGTTGCATTACATTGTGTTTAGCATGCTTGAGTTGCATTGCATGTGTTTGGATTGGGTGTTAGTCCAAACACGGGAAACGAGGGACGTTTCATACTTAAAGTGATGAAACGTGCCTCAATTCTCGGTTGCCGACCCTCTTGATCATGCATGATAGAGGTTAAGACTTTGTGTGTTATTTGTGCATTCATTTACATTGAAATGTGCAATCTTGCCTCTTTGGCCATCATGCATTGAGATACGCGATTGGTGGCCCGAGGGTCGAGAACTACACTCCCTTGAGCTCATGAAATGATAGGGAGGGTGGCTATGCATACATATGTTGCAAATATATTGTCATGCCCCTTCTTGTCCTCTGTTGCAGTAAACTGGAGAAGTGCAGCAAAAACTAGTCGGCAGACCAGTAAAAGTGGCTGGCCGACCACTTTTTCTAGTCTGCAGCAATGGTAAGTGGTCAGCAGGTGGTTGGCAACATCAATAACTGGTTAGTAGCCTTCCTACAGGTCCTCAAGGTGAGGTAGAAGCTATCTGGGAGTTTGTGAAAGGTTTTGAGAACAAATGCAAATAGAGGCAAGTTGGGGCATCGCGATGGGTTTCCGAGTGAGGCGACCAAGCATGCATGCACTCTTCTCCCCCTGAGGGCCTCTTCCTTTACTGCTTTACTAGGCTGATTTGATTAGCTAGTTATGCTTTGGTTGTGTACTTAAGTAGTTAATGCGCTTAACTCTTTAATTTGTGTTGTAATAACTAGTTAGTTAACTTGTTAGTTAATTAGCTTTGTTTTGTACTAATTAGTTAACTCGTTAGTTAATTAGTTTCGTTTTGTAATAATTAGTTTAATTAGCTTAGATTAGTTAGTTAGCTTATTATTCGGACCCTCCGTCGAGAGGGCGCTCTGTTGTAATAAGCGTGCGTGTGTGTGATGCATGTCTTCCAACCCCCATTTCTTTCTCCCTTTTACTAAACCGCTTACGATGGTTAGTTTTAGGGCATGTTTCAATTAGCATCCTTATGCTTCGCATGCGTGCATCCATTCATCTGTCTTGCATGCACCGGGCTCGGCGCATCATACTAACTGCATTGTATTTCAATACATTTACTTGAATACGTGTTCAAACAGCATGTTATCAAGTTGCATTCACATGACATCTTAGAATAGCCGAGCCTATCTTAGTTGCATTTTTGCATGTGTTGCATTAGCCATCTTAACATGAACTAGGATCATGCATGATTTCTAACTAGTTCATTGTTTTGGCTCGGAGTACACTATGAGTGTTTACGCTTTAGCATACTGCATGAGATGTGTATGTTGCCATGTTAGCATGCTTGCTATGAGGATAATTACTTAAGTGATTAATTGCATGAATGCCTACGGGTGAAGGTTGGATTGCTTGAATTGGAACAATTCATCAAAATGTGTGTTTTAAGCCCACTTGAGAGTGGCAAAATCATGTTTTCTAAGCCCGCTTGAAGGTGGCAAAATCCACGACTTAGCCTACTTGCGAGTAACACCTCTAAACCGTTTTCAAACAAACGAACATTAAATGTTTTGTTCCAACTTAGGTGATCTAGTCTATACTTGTATGTTGTGCGCATCACATAGTAATTCTATGTTTATAACCGGAATAAGAATGCATGTGTTTTCAAAAATAAAATATCATGTTAGTAAAGGTCGATCTTTAATCGGGCGAGCGGGGGTGCTCATTGCTTGACCTTCCCCTCTCGTACCAAGTTCCAGAGCCGAGGCAGCTTTGGTGATGACGGACACGTGGCCTTAGGCACAAATCAGGGTTTCCTAAATTTCCCCAACACAAAATATTTAGGTGGCGACTCTGTATCTGGCAAAGCAGTCCATATTTGACATTTCTTTATAAAAATCAGTTTTTCAAAACGATTTGCCGGATTTGGACTCTTTGGTGATTTATCGGTCTCACATTGCACTTTGTGAGATTAGATTTAGAATCGTGACACGAGTCCGAACTGTAGTAGCTAATGAACAAACGATTCGTACCCTCGCACGCGGAGCGGGAGTTCGGGCGATCTACAGTTTTTGGCGACTCTGTTGGGGATTTAGAGAACTTGACTCGAACTCATGATATCTTGTTTTGACTACACCTATGTGTTTCTTTGCATTGCATTTGCATCGGTGCGCCTAAGACACTGTGTTCGCCGTCTACTATTCCTGAACGGTTTGTCGGAGGCTACGTGCTATAAGGTTGACTGGTTACGGGCTCTGCCACGATGGGAACACAAACCTCAGTTGTTACCGAGGCCCCCTTTTGACCATTTGACCTGTGCATATCGGAACCTGTAGTGACCATTCCAAGCTAGGACAGGCTACTTACCCGATTTTAGGTTGTTTGAAACCGCTGCATGCGTAGTGAAACCCTAGCTCCTGACAAAATAGGACAGGGAAACCTTACACCTCCATAGGGGTGTTTTGGCTCTCACTTGTTTGCTATGTGCTTTTAGAGTGTGCCTCTACAGGAATGCATGTATCAGTTTTCAAGTCTAGGTATCAGGCTTGTGGGCATCAGTATTTGAAGAATCAGTTTTACCTAAGGGTATCAGATCTAGGGCAGTGATTTGGGAACTGTGATCAGTGTTTGAGAATAATGTGTTCAGCTTACAAATGCCAACTGTGTGTTGTCTTGCCAACTGTGTCTTTATTTAAGTCGTTATGCTGTCTGTTTTTCTGCTTATTGTTTCCTTATTATACTTTATTTATCTTTTTGCAAGGTAGTTTAGCACAATTGCATCCGACCAGGCAGATATTCCCCAAGCACCCTAGACCAGAGGTCATAGACTTCATCGATCTGAGGATCTGATAGACGGACAACCAGTGTTCCACTCATTACCCCCGGTTATTAGACGGAGGTCAGTTAGGCGCAGTGCATCAGTACAGCGGTTACCAGATCAGTGGTCCTTATCCACCCCGTCAGTGAGTAATCTATTTGAGGTTTCCGTTTTTGCTGCAAAGACAGATATACTGGTTGTTCAGTTAGACCAACACCCTATGGTAGGTATGAAAGAGATGATGCGTCAGCTCTAGGAGAGTATACAAGCCATGCAGCAAGATGCTGCCAGCCAAGCAGAGTTTGCCGCACGCCAGGCTGAGGTTATGGCCCAACAGGTAGAGCTGATTGCCAGACTTTAGCAACAGCAACAACCACAGCAAGCGGGAGCATCTGCTTCGCACCCACGTCCTCCCCTACCTAGAGTTCCAATACTCATGGAGATTGTAAACGTCCAGGAAAATACGGGCGTCCCAACGGGGCCGGCTCTGCCCCCAATCCTTCCTCAGCTGTCCAAAGCGCCCACCAATCTAGTGGATTCACCGTTTGAATTTGAGGTAGATCCAACGGCGTTAAAAGTGAGCAAGCTAGAAAAGCTGTTCAAAAAGGCTCAGGGCGTGAAATCCATTCCGAATATAGAGGATGGATACACCGACTCGGCCTTGACACTGCCGAACCGGTTTAAGATTCCACATATAGACCGTTTTGACGGTTCTGGAGATCCTATGGTGCACCTGCGGCTGTTTTTGGATATCCTAAGGCCGATGGACCTCTCCAGATTGCAGAAGCTTTCCTTGTTTGGCTGGACCTTGTCGGGTGTAGCAGCTATTTGGTACGCAAAGCTAAAGGACTCTGTCAAGAGAAGCTGGGAGGAGATGGTTGAGGCCTTTATAGCTCAATACTCCTACAACACGCAGATCGAGGTCACAACTCGTGATCTCGAGACAACCAGGCAGGAGCCCAAGGAAAGCTTCTCTGACTTTGTAACCCGTTGGAGGGCTAAAGCCTCGATGATGACCATCAGGTCGGTTGACAAAGATCAGATTCGGATGGTTGTGCGCAACCTCCAACCCAAGCTCATGTAAAAGATGATCGTCCTACCCCTTCCCACCTTTGCGGACTTGCACGAGATCGGGGTGCAGATTGAGGACGCCATGAAATAGGGTCTCATTGATCATGAGAGAGAGCAGCCCAAGAGGGCATTCAACCGTAGTACGAATGCAGGCACGAGTAGTGCTGCAGCTGCCAGAACTTCAAATGTGGGCATGGTCACCACCACTACCCCAAAAACCCTTACAGCTACACCCTTTACCGGTGCGTTTGGAAGTAGCTCCCAAACAACCAGATATGTACCCCGAGGCCAGAGAACCTTCACCCCACTATACATGTCTCTTTCCAAAGCTTTGAGGGTTTTGATCAAGAAATGGCACTTGAAGCCCGTGGAGCCGTCGCCATTACTAGAAAAGCTTCCTCTCTCCCATAACCCGGCAAAGTACTGTGCCTATCACCAACAGCATAGTCACGAAACCGACCAGTGCTTTCGATTGCATCATGAGATTCAAGATCTCATTGACAACAGGGTGATCGTGCCTCTGGAGAAACCGAATGTCACCACCAATCCACTCCCACCACATAACCGAGCTCTACCTCCCAAACGCATCAATCTAATCCAAGCCTCGATCATTCTTTATGATCCAAGCATATATATCACACCCTCCCACCTACCCAAGCCGGAGGTGTTCATCCCGGACAGCATGAAATTGTGCATGTTGAGTACTTCTCAAACCCAACCTGAACCGGTGGTAGTGACCATCGAAGATAGAATTGGGTCGACTGTGGGGGCAGATGGGAATAATGATTCAGAGCCTGAGGGGTTTGCGAGATTTGTGTACAACCCGAGCGGTTATATCACACCAACAGATTAGCCTAAGCCAAGGGTAGAATTGGCAGTGGGGGCAGAGATTAGTGTGGTATGGGAGAATGGACCTAATCAGGGGCTAGATGACCTAGCGAAGTTAGAAGTGGACATTACCAACCTTCAATTCTTCAATGAACAGGATCCGGGAGATGTGACTGTCAACTGGTTCTATTTGGAAGGGTCAACGAAAGCTACTAGGTGGCTCAGCAACGAGCCAAATATTGTTGAGCAGTCTCAGCCAGAACGGGGTCCGTCAGAGACGGGGACATCAGCAGTGGCCGGAATGGCCGAGAATCAAAAAGGATTGCCGAAGATTGCCGGTACTAAGAATTTCGCTCGGGATCCGGGCAGTTTGAGTACAGAAGATTCTGAACAGCAGGCTGCACTGAAGTAGTTTGAACAGGAAAAGATCGAAGATCTGGAGAGGGCTAGAAATGCCAAAGCCCCTACGATAACAGAATGTACTGTGAGCACAAGAACAGAATGTGCTGTGTGCACAGGAGAAGTTGCAACGGAACTGGACAGGTGTTTGTCGGTTGCCGATGGCATGTGGTGGGAAGACGACGACTTATGTCTTGCCCATACCGACGAAGATTGGGGACAAAACCAATCGGATGATACCTGGTACGTGGAGGAGATTGACCACATGACCAGGAGTGGACGGTATTTCAAGCTCCTACACTTGGATCAACCAGAGGCATCTGGAAAGGACAAAGAGGCAGAGAGGCAGAAGGAAAAACTGCTCGAAGAGGAGGCTGTGCTAAAACAGCTTAAGAAAATCTAAGCAGACATCTCCATCTGGGGACTGCTTATGGCCTCACGAGTTTACAGGCAAGTTGTCCTTTCTACCATGGACAAGGTAAAACTTTTAATTGATACCATGCCCGAACAGCTGGTAGGGTTGGTTTTTCCAGGAGGAGCTTCCTCGACGTTGACCTTCATTGATAAGGAACCGCCGTCTGAGGGCTCAAATCACAACAAACCGCTCTATATCTCTGTTGAGTGTAGAGAAAAATGGATACCAGTAGTCCTTGTTGACACAGGATCTGCTATCAATGTGTGCCCGTCGAGGACGGCATATGCTATCTGGTAGAAGCCCACGGATTTTGTGCCAACTGCCTAGATGATACGGGCATATGATAATACCAACAGAGAAGCGATAGGGCCTGTATAGATTCAGACTCAGGTTGGTCCGGGGCAACAGGATATTGACTTCCATGTCTTGGACGTTCCCGCAACCTTCAATTTACTCTTGGGGCGGCCGTGGCTGCACTAGGTAAAGACGGTCTCTTCCACCCTGCATCAGATGCTTAAGTACCCCCACGGGAAGGGGGTGGCTATAGTTTTTGGAAATTCTTCAATCCATTTGCAGCCAGAGGTGTCTACACCAGTTCTGGAGATTGAGCATGGCGCGGAGGATGTGTTTTTGTCAGGGTTCACCCTAGCTGAGGCCCGAATTGTACAGAATATCTTAGCTGTTGACGAGGGGCTATATGTCAGCGCACAGTTTGTGTACCTCGTAAACAAGCTCTAGTACATCCCCGGGATGGGATTAGAGCGCAGTGGCCGGAAAGGCGTTGCAGCATCGGCCGAAGTGCCGCATAACCCACATACCTTTGGTTTAGGTTATCTGCCTACCAAGGAGGACTGGGTGAGGAAAAGAAAAGAGATGGCTAGAAAGGCCAGAGCAAAGCAAGCCGGGAAGCCTTATGAGTTGGTGCACCGGCCTATCCAGGGTACCTTGAATGGACGCTTTGTCCGGGAGGGGGAAGACTTCCCGTTCTGTGGCTTCCCAAAGCCATGGCTAAACGCAGAGAGGCGGCGGTTGCCGGAATTTGAGATTTTCTTTGACTTGCAATTGTCCGGGGATGATGTTGCCGAAGAGCAAACAGACCCACCAGCTGAGGCTGAACAATGCAAGGAGGAGGATTCTGACAGCACATAGATTGAAATGGGGGTAGCACTGGCTTGTCTACTCTCAAATCCTCCGATCGTACATAAGTGCTTGGGGGATAACTTCTCAGTGTCCATGATCGGGAATGAAGCGGCTGTGAGCCCATCTTCAAACATTTTGGATACATCCATCACACACTCCCTCGTCTGGCAATACGAGGAGGGCTTCTTATCAAGCAGCACCGGGTCAGGTAGTGAGCCGAAATCTGATTCCACTAAGTCTGTGGAGTCAGAATTAGGTTCCAGCTCGTCTGAGTCTGAGTCCGGTATTCTTGGGGGTGACAACCCGGATGCCATAGTCGTGTCTAGGTCATCTTTTTCTTTTTCCTTTGAGTCTGTTGTAATAGAGGAATCAGGTGATTTGGAAGTGATTAATGAGAATAGTATGGTCGTGGCTTCCGAGTACTTTTCTGTGCCTTTGATTTATTGCATTAATCAAGACTTTCAAAATTTCGATGAAAATGATGAGGAAGAAATTCCTCCGATTTTGAAATATTTGCTTGATTAAGAGTAGGAGAGGTTTGTTAAACCGTTGGTTGATGAAATCACCACAATTAATGTTGGTACTGAGAAGGACCCGCGGTTGGTCTAGATTGGGTCCATGTTGTCTTCGGAGGAGCGCGAGCGCTTATTCGCTTTGTTAAAAGATTTCAAAGATGTTTTCGCGTGGTCCTACGAAGACATACCTGGAATCGATCCTGAGATTGTATAGCACCGGATCCCTCTTGACCCAGAGGCCCGACCTGTTAAGCAGAAGCTCCGAAGGATCCTTTCAGGCTGGGCTCTCAAGATCAAAGAAGCGGTCACCAAGCAAATTGACGCAGGGTTCCTGCTGGTATCTGAATACCCAACTTGGTTGGCTAATATAGTTCTGGTGCCGAAGAAGGATGGCAGAATTCGGGTATGTGTGGACTTCAGGGATTTGAACAAAGCCAGTCCGAAGGACAACTTTCCTTTGCCGCATATCGACGAATTAGTGGACTTCACTGCTGGGCATGCGCTGCTCTCATTCATGGATGGCTTTTCAGGCTACAATCAGATTTTGATGGCACCCGAAGACCGGGAGAAGACTGTTTTCACCACCCCGTGGGGAACCCATTGTTGTAGAGTGATGCCGTTTGGACTGAAGGACGCTGGGGCTACGTATCAGCGGGCCTCAACCACAATTTTGCACGACATGGTCCATAAAGAGGTTGAGGTGTATGTGGACGACATGATTGTCAAGTCCAAGGAAAGAGAGGGCCACTACACCGCCTTGCAAAAATTCTTCCAATGGATCAGAGAGTATCGGTTGCAGCTGAATCCTCAGAAATGTACATTTGGTGTTACAGCAGGGAAAATGTTGGGGTTCTTGATCACACAGAGAGGTATCGAGGTTGTTCCTTCTAAAATCAAGGCCATCTTAGAAATTTCACCACCGAGGACTGAAAAGGATGTGCGAGGCTTTCTGGGTAAAGTGCAATTCATAAGACGGTTTATTACAAAATTAACCTTGACTTGTGAACCACTCTTTGGTCTCTTGAAGAAAGGAAAGAAATTCCAATGGGACGGCCGATGCCAAGTTACTTTTGAACATATCAAGCAATATTTACAGAACCCACCTGTGTTGTCACCACTTGAGCCGGGAAAACCGTTGATTCTGTATCTTTCAGTGACTGAAACAACAATGGGATGCATGCTTGCACAGGAGTTTGAGGACAAAGTGGAGAAGGCTATCTACTACCTGAGTAAGAAAATGCTGGATTACGAGACCTGCTACACTCCGCTGGAGAAGGCTTGTTTGGCCTTGGTATGGGCTACCAGGAAACTGCGACACTACCTGTTAGCTCACTCCATAATACTGGTTTCGAGATTAGATCCTATCAAATATCTCTTCGAGAAACTAGCATTTACGGGTAGGCCAGCCCGTTACTTGCTTCTGCTTTCCAAATTTGATCTGACGTACATGACGCGCAAGTCAGTGAAAGGGAGAGCGATAGCGGAGTTCCTAGCTGATCACCCAGTTGAAGGGGATGAAGTAGTTGAGTATCTGTTCCCAGACGAGGCCATTCTGTATGTTGAAGAAGAGACTTGGACGATGTACTTTGACGGAGCGTCAAACCAATACAGGTATGGGATAGGGGTGTTGCTGATAGCACCCGACAATTCCCTTATACCTCTAGCATTCAAACTCCGGTTCAAAGTGTCAAACAATGAGACAGAGTATGAGGCATGTATTGCTGGACTAGAAGCCGCCCTAGAACTAGGGGCAAAACGGTTGGACGTCATCGGGGACTCAAACCTTGTTGTATCTCAAGCTAAAGGAGATTGGAAAGTTAAAGAAGAAAATATAAGAATTTATCGCCATACCTTGGACGTGCTGATTCCTCGGTTTGAGAAACTGAATTTTGCCCATCTGTTAAGAGAGAATAACAGGTTTGCTGATTCATTAGTAACTCTATCTTCTATGATAGACATCCCTTTTAGAGTCTGGATGCGTTCGATCATCATCGAACATAAATTTGTGCCGACCTACGAGCCGATTGCTGCCATAGATGAGGTACAAGATGAGAATCCTTGGTATTACGACATCTGGAACTTCTTGGAGAAGAAAGCGTATCCACCAGGTGCAAATGCCAAAGATAAGAGGGCAATTTGAAGAATGGCTGCTCAGTTCATCGGCTACGGAGGTAAACTGTACAAAAGGGGTCATCTCGAGATAGATAAACTGTGTGTTGATGCTGAAGAATTGAAGCACCTGATGAAGGCCATCCATGGAGGAGAATGTGGAGCGCACATGAACGGGGTAATGCTAGCCCGGAAGATACTTAGATAGGGTTATTACTGGTCCACCATAGAGGAGGATTGTATTGGCTTTGTCCGGTGATGCCACAAATGTCAGATCTATGCAAACCGCATGAACATTCCGCCGTTGAAGCTGTACAACATGACTTCGCCATGGCCGTTTTCAGTCTGGGTGATTGATGTAATTGGGGCTATCACTCCGAAGGGGTCCAACGGGCATGAGCACATTCTAGTCGCGATAGACTATTTCATGAAGTGGGTTGAGGCCCAATCTTACGCGGTGTTGAAGGCATCGCATGTTGCTAAGTTCATCAGGAACAACATCATCTGTTGCTACGGGGTCCCGAATGAGATTATTTCGAATAATGGTTCCCACTTCAAGAAGGAGGTGATCGACTTGTTGGAGAAATACAATGTGGCTTTTCATAAGTCATATACATATCGGCCGCAAACTAACGGAGCAGCTGTGGCCGCCAACAAGAACATCAAGCACATACTGCAGAAGATGGTGGAAACCAACCGGGACTGGCCAGATAAGCTGTCATTTGCTCTTTGGGGCTACCGGACTTCAATTCGAACTTCTACTGGAGCAACTCCGTATTCCTTAGTCTATGGGACGGAGGCTGTTCTGCCTATCGAAGTTGAGGTTCTGTCATTACGGGTATTGGCCGAGTGTCAGATAGCTGAGGCAAATTGGCAGCAAAGTAGGTTCGAAGAACTCATGCTCTTCGATGAAAGAAGGCTGAAAGCACTATGTCATGTTCAGGGTTATCAACGAAGAATTGCCAAGGCTTTCAACAAGAAGGTTAAGTCCAAGAATTTGAAAGAGGGGGATCTTGTGCTCAAAGACAACCGAGCTCCCATCCACGACCCTAGGGGCAAGTTCAGACCTAATTGGACTGGCCCATACATCATCAAGTCTATCTGGTCGGGTGGAGCTGTTGTTCTGATAGACCTAGATGGCTTAGAGTTCTTTTAGCCAATCAACATGGACAAGTTGAAGAAATACTATCCCTGAGTGGCTTGCTAGGCTGAAAATCCGAAAGGGCGACCTAGGCAAAAATTAGAGCATGAAAAATTTGAAATAATAAAGACTGAGCTCGCAAGGTTGAAAACCCAGAAAGGGCGGCCTTGGCAAAAGTTAGAGCGCAAAAGGAGAGTGTTAATACACGAGTGAACCTGAACCAAACTACGTAAGGCTTGATTCCCATTTTCGGGATACGTAGGCAACTTCATTCCGAAGTCCAGCCATAAACACTTCCAAATCAACTTTGTCCATGTGATCATGTTTGGTCATCTTTGTCTATTCTGTATTCAAGAGCTCGGTTGTGATCTCTAGTGCAGTGTTATTCAGACTAGGGGCAACTTTCCAGTTGATTGGATCCGGGGTTGTACATCTCAGTGATAGATCTCGGACATGTCCAGTTGTGATCCATATCGAAAATGGTTTTGAAAAGTTTTAATAAAAGTTGATTTTTCTCAAATTAATCTTTTTACGACTTAGACCATTTTTGGACCAAACGGAAAATTTTCAGTACCCACAACCTTCAATTACATTGATTTCAGTATAGAGTTCTCCTACTCTTGAATACAAATTGAAGTTGTTTTTTATTACATTCATAAAGAAAACTTGAAAGTACTTATTAAAGCAAATAAACATGGGGCATAGTCAGGTGTTCCTGCATCCCCTCCCAAACCCTGTGGAAGCCTCTGATACCAAAGTAGGCCCAACCTGCGCCTCTTCATCAAGCCAAGCTAGACACTCATCAGAGAGGGTGCAACTGAAAGTGGGAGCGGGGGCCAGAAGCTCTTTCGTCCTCCATGCTGTGGCATACCGAGCTAGCTGCGTGCCTCGGACCGAAAATACAACAGGGTACTCTATCCCCTTTACCGGGCAAGTGTGATCATGTTCGAACTGGCGCTGAAATCGGAACGAGAAGTAAAATACATAGTGTGTTAGGCCGATCAACTGAATCCCGAGCTGGCGAGACATACTGTAACTCATCGTCGGCAGATTGAGCCAAGGGTAGCGCCAATCAATACTGGTAGCGGATAGACAGCACATCCATTTGCACCACCATCCCTCATCAGGGGCATCGACTAGACGTCACCGGAAGAAATAGTCACGAGCTGAATATGCTGGGCATGAGTCCATAACCTTCAATTTATCCATTAACCATATCTGGGCAGGGATGAAAAATGAGAGATTAAAAAATAGAGAGGTGTACGTTGAGAGAAAAGTGAGAAAAGGGTTTTGAGAGAAAAATTGAGCCTGAAGGCCAAGTGATGTGAGAAATATATGTGAGATGGGGTGGGAAACATTACCTGCAGCAGTAGTGGACTCCCCGCGAATCTAGTCGTCTCTCGACGATGAAAAGCATCTAAACCCATCAATGTCTCAGCTAGTGTCATGGCGATATAGCTCTTGCCCTCTTTTAAGCCTTGGGCAACTTCGATCAAACGGACACTAGACCCTCCAGAGCCTGATGCAAGCAAGAATTGAGACAGCATGCACAAGCAAAGCGTATATCGCTGAAAACCCTGCCAATGATGATCGCCGCGGTCACCGGCTTCAGAAAACCGATGAACCAAGCTGGAGATGTCCAATTCTCCATCACGGATCTAAGATCGAGCGTCATGCATGGTGAGCCCGCACATCCATCCCAAGGCTTGGATGTGGCCAAAGCGGAATTGTGGCAAAATCACTTCCTCGCGTTCGGACTCCATCAAAGCTTAGAAGTCTTTGAAAGTGGGACATATCTCTTGTCCGCCAAAGCTAAAGACGTGTGTTACCGAATTCTAAAACCTTACTGCGACATGGAGAAATGGAAGACGTAGTGGGGTGCGACTCAGCATGAATAGTGCATTTATGCCGAAGCCCTGGAAATTTACCTTTTCCGAGCCATCCAAGTTAGCAATCCAATTTGTGAGATTTTCGGCAAGAAACGCCTCCATTTTGGTGCAAAATTGAGTTAGAATGAAGGAACTACAAAGCTGGAACCTTTATGGAGGATAAGGCACTGTTTGGAGGACAAGTGTCAGAAAACTGGAGGTCCCCAGGCCAAGTGGTCGGCCGACCACTTTTTCTGGTCGACCAGCTATTTTTTTGGTCTGCAGAACAAACAACTGGTCGGCAGGCTCTTTTACTGGTCAGCCATGATCAAAAAGTGGTCTGTAGCATTTTCCTTGTCTCCAGAAGAGAGTCTCTAGCTTTCCTATATGCTGAGATTGCTGAAGATCTGAGTTTACCTCTGTTTCAGATACGTTTTGTCGTTTTGTTTATCCAAAATGCATTTGCTTATCGAGTTGTTAAGTTTTGCGTATCGGGTTGTTGCTCTTTGATTATCGAGTAGTTGTTCTTTGTTTATCGAGTTGTTGCTCGTTGCTTATCAAGTTGTAAACTTGGTAAAGTTTTGTTGTTTCTTATTGAGTTAAGTTGTTTAGTTTGTTTTGTTGGTTCACTACCTGACTTGGCAATACACGATGTTCAATTTCCATTCAATCTCATTTTTGTGCAAAATGATACAATGCAATGCTTAGAATACAAATGCAACACTTTTTGAACAAAAAGTCATTTTCATTCCATCATAGCTTTTTTTTTACAACATTTTAAAACAGGGTACAAGTTTTGAAGAAAGTAAAACTGCCTAAGCTGTACAATGTGCTACAACTACATGCAAAAAGAAAAATAAAGCAGAAACATCTACATCAGTGCTATGTGGCTCAAGGTCAAGAGGCCCTCTTCACCCTCTTCGGCTGAGTAGACTCTGCACCACTGCTGCCGGCACCGCCATCTGAATCGGAGCCGCCGTCCTCAGAATCCTCCTCAGCGTCGCCTCCGCCCCCAGAACCAGAACCAGAACCAGAGTCATCATCTCTGCCTGCAGATGTCTCCAACTGAGGATGCGTTGACTCCTCCTCCTCGCTGGACTCGTCATCCTATCTAGCAGGTTCTCTACGTCTCCCCCGGCCGCGAGTCGAGACCCCTCTTCCAGTTGCTCGAGAAGGCCTGGATGGCCCAGCCTACAGAGGTGTGACCTGAAAAGGACAGTTTGAATGCATCAGCCAGTATGTATATCAGATGCAGATGCAAGAATGATGCATAGAATGTGTGCATATAGATATAGTATGCAAATGTGATGTGTCAGATGTGCTCTACACCTGCAGTAGATCAATATAGTGAAGTGTTCAATTTCAGTATGTCATCAGAAGTATGATAAGTGCAAGGAAATTGGAAAGTACCAGAATGTCGGAGGCGTACAACAGTGTCTCCCTCCGCAGGACCATACTCTCGAGTGAGGCCACCACCCCGAGTAACCCCTCAGTATACTCTCTGGGAGGTTGCAGATACAAGTTCAAGTCATCAATGAATGAATGAATGTCTAAATATCTGAGTGATAAATGAAAACTGTGGAGCATACCGGTAGTGTGTCAGGGTCATTGACGTATCAATGATCGAGCAATGGAGGCTCCAGTGGAATCGGGTAAGATGTCCCATACTGCCAGCCTGTCAGCTCGGTCAGAAGATCTGGCCATCCAGCCCACTACCTAATGGGAGGCATCCCTCTAGCCCTACCCCTCGAAGTGTTGGCCCGGCTAGTCGAAGGGAGGTCTACAGCGCGGGCTTGACTCGATGATGGCATATCAGCAACTCTCCTCGTAGGGGTGCAAACACCTGTCAGTGGAGGCATCAGGAATGTGTGGATGTATGTTGCGTACTCCCCCTCCTCCAGGAAAATAACTGCATCGGTACCTAGCATGAGGTCGTCAACCTCCCGATGAGTGAGACTCTCTATAAACCGCATGTCTAGAGGAGGCGCTGAGGGGATCTCCAGGGTGGGATTACCCATCGTCTGGCGCATGAAGCACTCCTCGAGAAACCAGGCTCTGCCCACTGGTCCCTCGAACAAAATCCTGTACCGGGAGGCGCCCCATGCCCCAACGAACCAGAACCGGGAATACCCTGGCATGGCTATCCATGGCTGCCAAGTGATCTGCGAATATCAAATGCATGAATTGATTAGTTGTCATAAATATGCAAGATGAATCAAAGCTGAAAGCATGAAGAACTGAGAGTTCTGGTTTACCTCCGTTGCCCGTACAGTGTCAAAGTACTGTCGGAGATATAGTAATGTCTTTCAGGGCCTCGACCGGTACCGACCATCGAATCTGTATGAGTACGGTATCTCAAGCGGGGCCTCAACCTCCGGCTCAGGAGCGAGCGTCGGGAAGTAGGCATAAACCCACAGCTGTAAAAGGCAAGACGGTGGTTGTCAGAATATAGAATGTATGGAAAATGCAGAATGCTGAGTGCAGAATGTGAATACAGAATGTACGGAAAATGCAGAATGCTGAGTGCAGAATGCAGAGTACAGAATGTGATGTGTGCAATGTGTGCAGTGCGCTGTGTACAAATAATGAAAAGCAAAATTGTAAATCAAGAGGGCAGAACGTATCTCCCAAGCTCGCCAATAACCTCCTACTATGCCCCCGTGCCCACTGGAGGTTGCACTCATGTAACAGTAAAGGGTAGCGAGGCCAGCACCGCCCCAATCAAACTGCCGGACCTATGATAGGTCTACCAGAGTGCTCAGCAGATATAGCCCAACTGTGTTCCCGCTATCGGAGAACAGTGTGGTCCTGAGTAGGAACATCAGGAACCCCCGGGCGTACTACTCTATCGCCTCAACAGTCTCAGGCGTAGTCCTCCTGTACTGCTCGATAAACCAGGTGTACTTGACCATACATGTCGATCTGTAGGTCGGCGGATGCGCTCCAAGAAGATAGGTCCAGACGGCCTCCCACTCACCCATATCGAGATCATATGGGATAGGCCGGCCTCCCACGTCGAGGCCTGTCAATATGGAAAAGTCATACGGGGTCATCGTCATGTCTCCTGTGGTAGAGAAATGAAAAGAGTTTGTGGTGTCCCACTATCTCTCTACTAATACGCGCAGAAGGGTCCTGCTTGCCGGAAGTTGCGACAACCCCATACAAAACGGGCCAAACCCGGCCTCATCTACAGTATGCCGAACAACATCTGGGAGCTTCATGTACCACTCCCTCGCAATGATGGACCCATAATCCCATGTGAAACGGGAAGATACCGGCATGTAGAATGAATAGATGTATTCAGTTTTAAAATGAAAAGAAATACCGTGTTATGAGCCGTATGTTCAGATTAAGTAGTGTTGTGTTATGAGCTGTGTGTTCAAAATTAAAAGAATACTGTGTTATGAGCCGTGTGTTCAGATTGAGCAGTGTTGTGTTATGAACTGTGTGTTCAAAATTAACAGAATGCTGTGTTATGATTTGTGTGTTCAGATTGAACAGTATTATGAGCTGTGTGTTCAAAATTAACAGAATGCTATGTTATGAACTGTGTGTTCAGATTGAGCAGTGTCATGAGCTGTGTTCCCAAATAAACAGAATGCTGTGTTATAAACTGTATGTTCAGATTGAGCAGTGTTATGAGCTGCGTGCCAATTAAACCAAATACTACATTATGAACTGTGTGTTCAGATTGAGCAAAATACTGCGTTATGAATTGTGTGTTCAGATTGAGCAAAATACTGCGTTTTGAACTGTGTGTTCAGATTGAGCAAAATATTGCGTTATCAATTGTGTGTTCAGATTGAGCAGAATACTGTGTTATGAACTGTGTGTTCAATCTGAATTGTGTGTTCAGATTGAGCAGAATACCGTGTTATGAACTATGTGTTCAGATTGAACAGCGTGCTATGTTATGAGTTGCGTACAAAATAAACAGAATACTGTGTTATGAACTGTGTGTTTAGATTGAACAGTGTGCTATGTTATGAGCTGCACGCCAAAAGAACAGAATGCTGTGTTATGAACTGTGTGTTCAGAATGAACAGTGTGCCATGTTATGAGCTGTGTGCCAAGTAAACCGAATACTGTGTTATGAACTGCGTGTTCAGATTGAACAGTGTGCTATTTTATGAGTTGTGTGTTCAAAGTAAACAGAATGCTGTGTTTCGAGCTGTGTGCCCAATAAACAAAGTGTTGTGTCGTAAGTTGTGTGCCAATAAACAAAGTGTTGTGTTATGAGCTGTGTGCCAATGAACAAAATGCTGTGTTTTGAGCTGTGTGCCCAAAGAACAGAGTGTTGTGTATGAGCTGTGTGCCCAATAAAAAAAGTGTTGTGTTGTGAGCTGTGTGCCAATGAACAGAATGCTGTGTAATGAGTTGTGTGCCGAGTGAGCAAGATGCTGTGTTGTGAGTTGTGTTCAGAATGAACAGGAATGCTGTGTATGTAAATGTGTTCAGAACGAGCAAATATAATACATGGCGAAAGCATAAAGTGTGCAAGAAATGCAAAATGCATCGCAAAAAAATGCAAAAATGAAGTACGTACCTCTAGTGCATGATGAGATAGATGAGACTCCGGCTCTCGTAGCAGCAAGTCTGCGGGCGCCCGTCGCGTGAAATCCGTTCATTTATAATCTATTTCTCAACAACAACAATAACAACAAAACTCAAATGAGATCTGTCTTTTTTATTTATTTATTATCTATTCATTACAATCTATTTCTCAACGACAAAAAAAAAAAACTCCTCAAGATCTTCTCTAAGAAGTAAAAAAAAAAAAAATACCAATCATACAACAAGAATAAGTATATAAAAAAAAAGATCTCCTACAATCTTTTTTTTTTATGTGTTCAATTTTCCCCTTATTTGTTCAATTTTTTTTATCTTTTCAATTCAAATTTTGTTTCTATCTGTTTTTTCTATCTTTGAAGTTTTGTATCTATCTGTTGCAATTGCTAGAGAGATATAGCCCGACATCAAACGGACATATCTAAATATCTTAATTTTAAGTTTCGAATTAGATGTGACTTAGATATAGCTAAATATCTTAATTTTTTTTTTTTTTTTGACTTTCTATGCAAAGATTTTTAACATTTTAAATTATTTATATGGTAAGATGGAGCAATATTTTCATGCCACTTGTGTTTCTAGCTTTTAAAATTAAAAAAAAAAAAAAAGAGTTTAATACTATGAAATTCTTAAAGATTCTTAGACAAAATGTCCCTTTGCTATAATATAGATAACAGTAAAATGAATCATTTATATTTCTTCATGATATTGATTAAGAAAAATATCATATATCATATATCATATATCATATTGATATATTAATTGAATTTATATAAATTTATCTGCGCACAGTACAAAATTTTCTTGAGTTTTTTTAAAAAGACTAAATAAATAACCAAGAAATGTGGAAAAAAAGATATGAAAAAAAAAAGAAAAAAAGAAAGAATTTTACAGCTTCTAAAATGAAAAATTTACCCTACAAAAAACAAATAAATGGAGAATATATATATATATATATATATATATATAAATATTCGTTCTTTTTTCCATTTTTACTTTTCACTTTGTCCTTGTTGTGTTTCTAGGTTTAAGTGTTTAATATTTTACTGGTATAATAGCCTCAATGGATGTTTGACCTTTATGTTATACTAATTGTTATAAATGACTTAACAAAATATTTATTTCAAAATTTAAAAATATTGGGCTGTGCAAGGCACCGGAGCTATGACCACAGGTAATGCAAGGAAATTAATGTTTCATATCATTTATCAACAATTGGTCTTATACTATTTTTTAAAATATAATACAAAAGTATTGAACCCTACTATTGTAACGTCCCAAAATTTATACAAAAAAGATAGAACAATAATCATGACTCCTTACGATAAATTGGAATAAATCCCCAACACTTTGCATTACATGATCATGGGGTTCATACAAAATAATTCCACATGCGAATACACATTCAATGGTTTATAGTACATGAATCTATAGCATGTAGAACATCCAATCCAAAAATAAATAAATACCCTCAAGGGCTTACAAATTCTAAGGCTTAAGTCCAGTTACACAAAAATAGTTTCTCAAACCCATACAATTATAGCCCTTGACTAACAAAATATACCACAACAAAACAAGAGCCTTGTACTCTCAACATATACACCTACGCCTTAATTCGGCGGAATCACCACATCTTTTCCTACACTAAAATCCCATAGGGTGAGCATAAAGCCCAGTAGGAAATTCTTAACAGAGTATATACATTTTATATAAGTCTCAAGAAATAAAATGCACATGCCATGCTGTACCCTTTTGAAAAAAATCACATTCCTCATCTTTTGAAAACCATCACGCACAATGATATCTTGAAATCTCAACATTTCAAAAATGTTCAATTTAGTTCAAGAGGCGCTAAATATGACTCAGGTAATCCCTAGGTTGGTGTCTGCAAGTAGGCATAACTAGCACTACCAAAACCCCACTTTACCGGTAGCTAACCAGAAGGGAAGTTGTACCTCATCCACGCGTGTTTTCGGTCTTTCACCTGGGACACTCAGGCCAACTTAATCAATTTCATCTACACCTCCTATCCGGACTTACCAACGTATTTATCCCAAAACAATTCCATGAAAAAAAATTAATTCACAAACCTTCTTTTCTCAAAGCAAAAGTTTTCAAACTCAATCAAAATTTGTAACAACAAATGGAATGCATATGCAAATGCCACAATTATCAATGCCACATAACGTTTCTCCATTTTCAATTATCTCATACAATAATTCCACAATAATCAAAATTTTCATTTCTCCTTTCAATGGCATTTCACAAAATAGCCACATATTCACTTAAATCCATAAATGAGTAGCAACATTCCCATACTTTGTGCATCCCCAACAATTTACTCATCACAAGACTATATCAACATTTGGACAACAATTTCCAAGATAAAAAATTCTCATATTCCATGAAATTCGTCATTTGTATATAAAAATAAGAAAAATTTCAATCATTCATTCATTTTGGCACAAAAGAAATATAATAGTAACAATGTCATCCACAACATCTTTTAAAACCCCCAAATTTCTAGGTTTTTTCACCACAACTATACATGCCCAAATCATTTGAAAGGATCTCTCCAAAAATATTTTTCTTCAATCAATGTAGTTCAAAACCCTCAAGAGATTATTTCAAAGAAACAAGGAGTAAACCCACTTTCAAAATTTCTCACATTCTTGAATCAAAAATCAAATTTCAATACTATCAAGG
The DNA here is from genome assembly GCF_004153795.1 of Camellia sinensis. NCBI lineage: Eukaryota > Viridiplantae > Streptophyta > Magnoliopsida > Ericales > Theaceae > Camellia > Camellia sinensis. The sequence goes on along the minus strand of NW_021025458.1, from coordinate 241,135 downwards.
GGGGTTTCAAAATCAACTATATCTTGCAAATATATATATATATATATAACTCTAAGAAAATCCTTACCTCAAGTTTTGGAGAAGAAAAAAGATGAAAGCCCAAATCCAATGGTGACGAAACCCGATCTTCACCACACACAATGAAGCCCTCGAGAAGTTATCCAACTTTAATGAAGGATGTTGGGTCAAAAATCCAATGGATTTGAAGAAATCAAGGCTTTGATCTTCTTTTGTGTAGGTAAATGTAGAGAGAAGGGAGAGAAATGTGTTTCTAGAAAGAGATATATAATGAAAAGTGATATACACTCAGCCCAAAAAGAGATAAAAGACAGAATTTCTGGACTCAGCGGAGTCCCGCACGTACAGCACCCATTCCCGCACGTGTGGAGCTTCTTTTCCGCATGTGCGGCACTCACCCCCGCACGTGCGACGCTCTCTCCCCGCACTTCCACTCCGCACCTGCATATAATGCAGTAGAGCACTCGACCAACCCCTGGTTTCCGCACTTACGACCTCACATCCCGCACGTACGGCCTGTAGACACCCCATTTTTGACCGTCCTCAAGACTTGGACGTCACCGTTTGAACACTCGGTGATCATCCACGTTTGTGTTCGTCTTGAGTTCCCGGAGGTCTCGGCTTGCGCGCCTTACCTCAGGATCTCTCGACTCAACTGTTTAGTGTCTGGTTTTGCACCAAACACTTGTGTTTTGCCTTGGAGGGGGCAGGGAATGCCTTGTGAGGCATCCCCACACATCACCGGCCATGGCTAGAGGCCACCGGCTGGTGTTTTGTTGCCATCGACAATGTATATTGCCGGTCGGCATTCTTTGTTGCCGGTCAGTAGTCCATTTTGTCAAAATGGCATTTTTGAGCAGCCGACTACTGTTCATCTGCTTTTGCAGATATTTTAATACAGCTGGCTGGCATTTTGTTCCCCTCCATACATGTGTATGGAGGGATGACCTTCTTGTTAGCTTACCTTGTAAGCTTTACAAGATTGGCTTTTCTATAAGAGGAGCCCCCCTCTCTTGGCTTGAGGGTTAGAAAAAAAAGGGTTAGACATTTTAGACAGCCATTTTAGGGTTTGAGTTCTAGGGTTAGGGTTTCATACATATCTTATCTCTATATCTCTCTCTTGTGTGTGTATAAGTGTGTTTGTGTCTTATTATTGCACACAAACACATAGTGTTACACCTTTGCTTGATTCTTGAAGGGCTAGAGGTTTGTTCTTGAAGCTTGGGAGCTGTTTTGGGCTCAAAGAAGCTGCTGGAGTTTCATTTGTGAAGAGGGTCTTCAAGGGTAACAATCTTACTCCTTTATTCCCTATTTTTGCATACTATTTTTGCCTATCTTAGAACTATTTTTGAGCTTAGTGTATAATACAAAAAAGTTCTGTTTTTAGGCCCTCTAAATAGTTTGTTTAGAGTGTTTTGTGGTTTGGAGGTGTTTGACCCCTCTTAGGCCTTAAGAGGACCCATTTTGTGCTATTTTGAGTGAGCTCCGGGACCTTGGTGTTTGGGCCTCCTCACCACTAAAATCTTGAGGGATTTTAGAGGTGAGGATAGTGCCTTCAGGTCCTAGGGAGGAGAGGGCCACCCCCTCTCCTTGTTGTCCTTGAAAAGGACCATTTTTGGCCTCTTGAGGGAGCACCTAGCTAAGCTTCATGTTGACCATGCCTTAGCTGATTTTTATGCTTATTATGTCATAATATGCCTCTGTTTTTAGTTGGTTTTGGTACACCATGCATGCTTAGCATACCTACCTTGTAATGCCATGTTTAGACCTTAACATGCCTTAGGTTGTAAACCATTATTCTAGCATGTTTTAGGCTTAGCCTTGTGAAGCTTTCATGCTTATTTTGCCAGGTTTAAGGTCTGTCCATAGTTGTTTGGGTCAACTTTGGCATGCTTTGTATAGCCCCTTTGCATTTTTGGTTTGTTGGCCTTAAGTGTGTGAATGTATAGCATGCATCCTTGCCTTAATTTAGTGGGTTGG
>NW_021025458.1:196483-226862 GCF_004153795.1 Camellia sinensis | reverse complement strand
TAGGAATTTTTTACCTACTCATCATCTCATGGTTTTTAAGCAAACACGAGTTGATTCTCTGTATGATTGGTTAGTGGTTAGTAGCAAAATGTAAAGCAGTGCTGCATTGATTGACAAACATGAGAATTAACTTTTACAATTCATACATGTACAGGCCTCAAATGCCTACCTCCAGTTTTTGCTTGGGCCTGCTATGGAAATGCTATTTGAATTTTGTCTACGAAATGCCCAAGCTTGAGACCCAAATCAAGATAGATCTCACTTCTGTCCTTGGACCACTCTTCTTTACATGGGTCATTCTTCAATTACTCCATGTGAGTATTTTTTTTCCTCTTCTTTTTCACCAACAGTGGTGTTTGTTTGAATTAGGGTATTTGAAGCATACATGTTGTGTTTTATAGTCAATGAAATGATTGCATTTGATATCTGTTGGAATATTATTTAGGAAAATGTTATTTGTTTCATTCTTATATATGGTAATAAACTTCAATTATTTTCCCTACTTATGCAGGTCATATTGACATCTTTGGTTTATAAGAAGCAACAAAAGCTAAGAATCATGATGAAAATGCATGGGCTTGGCGACGACCCTTATTGGATGATTACTTATGCTTATTTTCTTGTCATATATTTGGCCTACATGTTATGTTTTGTGTTATTTGGCTCAGTTATAGGTAATAAGACAATAAATGGACTACTGTATTTCTTTTGACTTTTTTTAATCAAGTTGCTTTAAAACTGTTGATTTTGATGCAGGGTTGAAATTCTTCACACTCAATGACTACAACATCCAATTTGTGTTTTATTTCATCTACGTAAACTTGCAAATTTCATTGGCTTTTCTAGTAGCTTCAATTTTTGCAAATGTGAAGACTGCTGCAGGTTTGGTCTCAACTAATTAATTTTTTTTGTTAGAGTGGGCCAAATTATTATTATTTGTAGACACCCCATTTTTGACCGTCCTCAAGACTTGGACGTCACCGTTGGAACACTTGGTGATCATCCATGTTTGTGTTCGTTTGGAGTTCCCGGAGGTCTCGGCTACGCGCTTTGCCTCAAAATCTCCGAACTCGACTGTTTAGTGTCTAGTTTTGCACCAAACACTTGTGTTTTGCCTTGGAGGGGCAGGGAATGCCTTGTGAGGCATCCCCACACATCACCGGCCATGGCCAGAGGCCACCGTCTGGTGTTTTGGTTGCCATCGGCAATGTATATTGCCGGTCGGCATTCTTTGTTGCCGGTCGGCAGTCCATTTTGTCAAAATGGCAATTTTGAGCAGCCGACTACTGTTCATCTGCTTTTGCAGATATTTTAATACAGCTGGCTTGCATTTTGTTCCCCTCCATACACGTGTATGGAGGGATGGCTTCCTTGTTAGCTTCTTGAGTAAGCTTTACAAGATTGACTTCTCTATAAGAGGAGTCCTCCTCTCTTGGCTTTAGGGTTAGACAAAAAAAAGGGTTAGACATTTTAGACAGCCATTTTAGGGTTTGAGTTCTAGGGTTAGGGTTTCATACATATCCTATCTCTATATCTCTCTCTTGTGTGTGTATAAGTGTGTTTGTGTCTTACTATTGCACACAAACACATAGTGTTACACCTTTGCTTGATTCTTGAAGGGCCAGAGGTTTGTTCTTGAAGCTTGGGAGCTGTTTTGGGCTCAAAGAAGCTGCTGGAGCTTCATTTGTGAAGAGGGTCTTCAAGGGTAACAATCTTACTCCTTTATTCCCCATTTTTGCATACTATTTTTGCCTATCTTAGAACTATGTTTTAGCTTAGTGTATAATATAAAAAAGTTTTTTTTTTAGGCCCTCTAAATAGTCTGTTTAGAGGGTTTTGCGGTTTAAAGGTGTTTGACCCCTCTTAGGCCTTGAGAGGCCCCATTTTGTGCTATTTTGTGTGAGCTCCGGGACCTTGGTGTTTGGGCCTCCTCACCACTCTCTCTCTCTCTCTAACAATGGTTGTGTGTAGATAGTCAAGGAAAGTGAGGCTGAAGTCTCCCAGGGCAAAGAAGACGTCCCTTATGCTGATCTAGATGAGGCGGTGGACGAGATGGTGGTCGAGGGTGGCGTTAGGTAAGGCAGTGAAGGAGGAGGGACAGTGAAAGTCATGGATGGTTGCGACTTTGACGTTGTCAGGCTTCGATGAGTCTAGTGTTCCGATCATGGTGTCAATCAATGTATGATTAGAATTCAGAGATGCCTTAGGTTGTAAACCATTAGAGAGAAAGAGAGGAAAGAAAAACCCACCACTCAAAGGTCTTTGACCATGTCCATGTTTACATCTCCATCTTTAATGGCATCAAAATCACCAATCTTTCTCTTCCTAAGATGCATCTTGACATAAAAATTAAGAAACAACAAGATAATGGTAGTAAGAGGGGGATTTGCACAGGACAAGTGGGCCGAGCTAAGTCAGGATTTGGGTTGTTGTCCTGGGCCTTACGGCTGTTCTAGAGAGATGCCCAACATTGGGTTGAGGTAATCGATTAACTAGGTCCAATGCTGAGGTTGGTAGAATAGTAGTGTTGCTCTCTACCAGACTGAGGGGTAGCTTTCGATCTCAGCTAGACAGAGGAATGACCGAGGTCGGCGACTTGGTCGCAGGCGGATTGACCGTGCCAACCCTGTTTCAATGCCAGGCAAGGTTGGTTTGGGCGAGTTCGATTGACCTAACCGAGCTGTAGATAACCAGTTATTGTAGCTCGACTTTTTCGTGCCCTTCTTTTGAGAGGTCGAAATAAGCCCTACAGTTTGGACTCCGGTGGTTCTAAATCTAATGTCACATGTGCAATGTGAAATTGATAAACACCAAAGAGTCCAAATCTGGCAAATCTTTTTGAAAAATAAATTTTGAATCAAAATGCCAAAAATGAACTACTTTGCCAGATACAGAGTCACCACCTAAATATTTTATGGGAAATTTAGGAAACCTATGACTCGTGCCAAAGTCCACGTGTCCGTCATCACCAAGATTGTCTCGGCTTAGGAATTTAGGTACGAGAGGGGAAGGTCATGAATTGAGCACCCCTACTCGCCCGTTCAAAGATCGGCCTTTACTAATCATGATATGATTTTTATGTACATTATATGCTCTTTATTCCGATTTATTAGGCTAGCATTACTATGTGATGTGCACACACAAGTATAGACTAATTTTGCAAGAATTGGAATATTCGATTCATGTTTGTTTTGGAAATTGTTTCAAATATGTACCACTTGAAAAAGTGATCGCATATGAACATTACTCAAATTATTTCAATTCAAAGATCGCCCTTTATTAATCACAGGTATAGCATTACTATGTGATATTATCACTTGAAAAAGTGATCACATATGAACATTACTCAAATTATTCAAATTCAAAGATCGGCCTTTACTAATCATGATATGATTTTTCTGTACATTATGCGCTCTTATTTCGATTTATTAGGCTAGCATTACTATATGATACGTACACACAAGTATAGACTAACTTTGCAAGAATTGGAACATTCGTTTCATGTTTGTTTTGGAAATTGTTTCGAATATGTATGTAGACACCTTATTTTTGACTGACTTTAAAACTTAAACGTCATCGTTTGTGCACTCGATGATTGTGCTTGTTTTGAGTGCCCGAAGTCTTTGAGCCTCTAAACCCTTTTTTGTTTTGTGCTTGTTTTTAGGCCAAACCTTGGTGCCTTTTGCCTGGAAAAGGGAGGGACCTTGTCGGCCACTTTTTGGCCTTGTTGGCCACTTTTCCCTCTTATAGACCACTTAAAGTGGTCGGTCGGCTAGTTAAGGTGGCCGGTCGACCACCTAAAGTGGCCAACGACCATTTGTTCCGTTTTTCAGATATTTGTTTACCAGTTGTGCCAGCTATAAATCACTGAAAGCCATCTCCATCATGTGTATGGAGAGATGAATACAAGTCTTTAGCTTGATTTTCTATATATAAGGGGTCTCTCCCCATTTGGGGAGGTTAGATATTTTTAAGCAAATTTCTCCCTCTCTCTCTAGAATTCTCTCTATCTTCTCTCGTTTTATGCTTGATAGTTAGAATTCTCTACACATTTGCACACTAGCCCTTAACCAAATTGGACCACCTTGGAGCTGAGGCCTCGTGGAACCTATTTTGGGTTGTTGGAAGGTTGTTTGAGCCTAAGAGAGCGGCTGTTTTGTGCTGTGCTTCAAAGGTATAAGACTTACCTCATTTAAGCTCTTTGTACATACTTATTTTTCCATCTCTTTATACTATTTTGGGCCTAGTTTTCAACTCCAAAAAGTTCTGATTTTTGGGCCTTAACATGTTGGTTTGAAGTCATTTTGTGCTAAGGGGTTGTCTACCCTTCTTGTTGCTTATTTGTGTGAATCTTTGCACCATTTTTTAGCATATTAAAGTCAAAATTTTTGGGCCTTTAAACCACTGAAATTTAGAGTTATTTCAGTGGTAAAAAGTATGTTTTGAACTCCAAAAATTGAGTGGTTAGCCTCCCCTCCTTGTGTCTCACTTGCATGCCTAGTTAGCATCACATAGTAGCATGTTTTGTAGCTTAACTTAGCTTATTTCCAGCATGTGTTTGTCTCTGACTTGGCATGATTTAACTCTGTTTTGGGCTACTTTAGTCATGTGGGCTTGGTTTTGTATAGTTGTAGTGCAAATGGCTTCACTAGCTTGGCATTTTAGGCCTTTAAACATGTTTTGCTTGGAATCATTGCATGTTGTAGTGTCTTTTAACATGTAATTTCAGTGTATACAGCTCTATCACATGCTTATTTATTTCACTCTTTCATTGCTTTTGAGAGTTGTGTCTTGAGTCTTGTTTGCAAGCTAACATATGAGCATGTTCTTTTAGTCTTTCATGCCTTAATCTTCGGGATACGTAGGGCTTTCATAAACCGAAACCGAATTACGTAAGGCTTGATTCCCATCTTCAGGATACGTAGGCAACTTAATTCTGAAGTCCAGCCATAAACACTTCCAACTCAATTGTGTCCATGAGATTGTTCTGGTCATCTTTGTCTTTTCTGTATCCAAGAGTTCAGTTGCGATCTTCACTATGAGAGCTCTTTATAGTACAGTGCAGTACTCTTCGGACAAGGGACAACTTTCCAGTTATTGGATTCAGGGTTGTGCATCTTAAGGGTAGATTCCGGGTGTATCTAATTGTGATCCTTACCGAAAATGGTTTTGAAAAGTTTTAATAAAATTTGATTTTGTTCAAATTAATCTTTTTACAACTTAGACCACTTTTGGACCAAAAGAAAAATTTTCAGTGCCCACAACCTTCAATTTCATTGATTTCAATACAGAGTTCTTTACCTCTTGATACAAATCGAAGTTGCTTTTTTATTACATTCAAAAGGAAAACTTGAAAGTACAGATTAAAGTAATAAACTTAGGGCACAGTTGAGTCAGGTGTTTCTGCGTCCCCTCCCAGAGCTTGTGAAAGCTTCAGATGCTAAAGTAGGCCCAGTTTGTGCCTCATCTTCAAGCCAAGCTATGCATTTGCCAGAAAGAGCGTAACTGAAATTGGGAGTGGAAGCCAAAAGTTCTCTTGTTCTCCAAGCAGTAGAGTATCGAGCTAGGTGTAAACCTCAGATTGGAAATGAAGTTGGGTATTCTATCCCCTCTTCCGGGCAAGTTTGGTCGTGTCCGAATTGACGCTTGAATCGAAATGGAAAATAAACGACACAGTGTGTCAAACTAACCAACTGGATGCCAGGCTGGCGAGACATGTTGTAGTTTATCTTAGGCAGATCAAACCAGGGGCAACACCAAGCAATGTCAATAGCAGATCTGTTGCATATCTAGTGGCACCACCATCCCTCATTCGGGAAATCAACTAGCCGTTGGCGGAAGAAATAGCCGCGTGCTGAATACGCAGGGCAAGAGTCCACTACTTTCAACTTATCCATGAGCCATATCTGGGGAGAGATAAAAAATAAGAGAGATTAAAGAATAGAGAGGTGCACATGGAGAAAAAAAAGTGAGAAAGGGTTTTTGAGAGAAAAACAGAGCCTGAGGGCCGAGTGATGTGAGAAACACATGTGAAAAGGGTGGGAAACATTACCTGTAAGAGTAGTGGACTTCCTGCGAACTTGGCTGTCTCTCGGCGATGGAAAGCATCCAAGCCCATCAAAGTCTCACCTAGTGTCAAGCCAATACAACTCTTGCCCTGTTTCAAGCCTTGGGCAACTTCGATCAAGTGGACGCTAGACCCTTCAAAACTAGGGGCAAATAGAAAATGAGCCAACATACACAAGCAGAGGGCATACTGTCGAAAACCTTGCCAGAGGCGGTCGCCGGCGTCAGAAAATCGATGAATAAGATTGGGGATATCCTACTCTCCGTTGTGAACTAAAGATCAGGCATCGTGTAAAGTAAGCCCACACGTCCATCATAAAGCTTGGATATGGCCAAAACGGGACTGGGGCAAGATTTCCTCGTCACGCCTGGATTCCCTCAAAACTTGGAACTCTTCAATTGTAAGCACATCTCATGACCCTCGAAGCTAAACACAACCGAGTTCCAACATCTAGCTGCGGTATGAAGGAACGAAAAACACAGTGGAGTACGACTTAGCGGGAATAGTACATCTATCCCGAAACCCTGAAAATTCACTTTTTTCGAGCCATCTAAAGTTGCAATCCAAGATAAGAGTTTTTCGTTGAAGAATGGCTCCATTTGTGGCACAAACAGAGTTGGAATGAAAAAACTACGAAGTCTTAATTTTTGTAGAAGATAAGGCACTGAGTGGAAGACAGGTGGCAGCAATCTGGAGACTCTCTGCATCACTGGCCGACCGGCCAGTTAAGGTGGCCGACCGGCCACCTTTTGTGGCCGACAATCACCACCAAGTGCCCGACAGCCACTATTTGTGTCCAGCAGAATGCCTTTGGTTTTCCTGTGTGTTGAGAATACTGAGAACCTGTGTTTTGTTCTACTCTGGATGCATTCTGATGTAGTTTTGTTGAGTCGTTCTCAAGTTTGTTTCAATTTATTTATCGAGTTATCGCAATTTGTTTATCGAGTTGTTTTGTCGAGTTGCATTTGTTTCGTTTATCGAGTTGTTATTTTGTTTGTGGAGTTGTTGTTTTATTTATCGAATTGTTGCATTAGTTTTTTTATTTTATTTGAGTTGTTTTACTCTGTTTGTTATGTTTTGGTCGGTTCACTACCTAACTAAGCAATTGTCAAGACAATGTACAATATTCAATTTCCATCAATCTCGTTTTTGTGTAAAGTGGTGCAATGCGATGCTCAGAATATAAAATGCAACATGTTTTCATCAAAAAAGCTATTTTTATTCCAATCATGGTTTCTTTTTACAAAGAGTATAAGTTTTTAGGAAAATAAAGTTGCCTAAGGCTATACAATGTGTTAACACTACTAGTAAAAAGAAACAAAGCAAAAACACATGAATTAGCGTTGGCTATCTCAAGCTCTAGAGGCCTTCTTCCTCCTCTTCCTCGGCGGAACGGACTCTGCAGAGCTATCCCCATCCGCGCCGCTGTCTGAACCCAATGAAGAATCAAAATCGGAGTCGTCATCCTCTGTATATGAACCTAGCTCAACCTCATCTCCACTTGTAGAACCTGAGCCAACATCCTCATCTCTGCTTTCGGATGACTCGGTGTGCTGATCCCTGCCCTCCTCGATCTCGGTCTCGCTGGTCTCATCATCGTCATCACGCATGATGGGCTCCCGATGCCTCTCTCGACTACGTGCCAGAACCTCTCTCTCTCTCTCCCTACTGCTGGAGGGGGCGCTGATGGTCCTGTTTCTGTCGCCGCCAGTCCTGTCTATAGAGGTGTGACCTAAAAAGGCAGTTTGAATGTTTCAACCATCGTATGTGTATCAGATGCAAGTATGGTGTGCAGAATGAGTACATACAGAAGTCAGATACAGTATGTGAATGCAATGTGTCAGATGTGATCTATACATGCAGTGTATCAGTGCAGTGTGTGTGTAAAATGTTTAGTTGAGATGTCAGTTTCAGTATATCAGCAGAAATATGATGATCGAAATGCAAGAATACTGAAAAAATTACTTGAATACCGTGGGAGCCGATGATCGACTCCCTCCTCAAGATCATGCCCTCGAATGAGGAGAATATCTCGAGTAACCCCTCAACGTACCCTATGGAGCGCTGCAAATGCAAGTTGAAATGATTAGTGAATGAATTAATATCTGAGTATCTGAGCGAGAATGAAAAAATTAAAGCTGTAGTGCATACCAGTGGTGAGTCAGGTGTCCTAACATATCGATGACCAAGCAATGGAGGCTCAATTAGGATCTGATAAGGCTCTCCAGAGTATCGCCAACCCGTCAGCTCGGTCAGAAGATCTGGCCATCCAACACTCTACCTAGCAGGGGGTGTCCCTCTAGCCTTTCCCCTCGATGCTCGGGCCCTGCTCGTTGAAGGGACATCTGTTGCTCGGGCCCCATTTGACGAAAAGACATTAGTTATCCTCCTTGTGTGAGCACGAATACCTGTCAAAGGAGGGATGAGGTACATCTGGATATAAGTCATATAGTCCCCCTCCCTAATGAAGAGGTCTGCATCTCCATCCTGTATGAAGTCAATGATCTCCTGAGGGGAAAGACTCTCTATGGCTCGCATGGAAGGCGGAGGTGGTAAGGGAACCGACTACAAGGGCAGACCTAGTGTCTAGCGCATGAAGGGCTCGCCTAGGAACCAAGCTCGGTCTACTGGTCCCTCGAGCATGAGCCGATACAAGGAAGTGCCCCAAGCTCCGGCGAACTAAAATCTGGCACCCTCTGGCATCGTTGCCCAAGGCTGCCACGTGATCTGCAGACAGCAAGTGCATAGATTAATAAGTTGCCATTAGATATGTAAAATCAATTGGAGCTGAAAGCAGAAAGAACTGTGAGTTTTGAGTTACCTCTACCGCCCTCATTGTATCGAAATACTGGCGAAGGAATGAGAGGGTCGCCTGGGTCCTCGACTGGCACCGACCGTCGTATCGATACAAATATGGCACCCCAACAGGCATCTCGACCTCCGGCTCTGGAGCAAGCGTCGAGAAATAGGTGTACACATATAGCTGTAAAAAGCAAGAGGGAGATAGTAAGAATACAGATAAACACAGATAATGTAGAAAGTAGAGTATGTGTGCAATGTCCAAAAAATGTAGAATGCAGAGAGTACAAAATACACAGATAATGTAGAAAGCAAGGTGTGTAGTACAGTGTACAGAAAGTACAAATGCAAAGAGTAGGCTATGTGTGTGCAGTGTACAGAAAGTGCAAAGCAGAAAGCACGAAATAAAATGTAAAGCAGAAAAGTAAAGCATACCTCTCAGGCTCTCCAATAGCCGCCAACTCTGTTCCCGCTCCTGCTGGAGGTCGAGCACATTTAGCAGTATAGGGTAGCGAGGCCGGCGCCACCGCAATCATAATGCTGAACCTGAGATAAGTCCACCAAGGCGCTCAGAAGATACAGCCCGACTGTGTTCGCCCTGTCGACGAACAAGGTAGTGCCGAAGAGAAACATCAGAAAGCCACAGACATACTGCTCGGTCTCTTCTATAGTTACTGGAGATGTCCTTCTGTAGTGGTCTGCGAACCAGGTCTATCAGACTATCCCTGATCGAAAAATAGGTGGGTGTGCTCCCAACAAATAGGTCTAGGCGGCCTCCCACTTGCCCATATCGGTATCATATGGGATCGGCCGGTCTCCTACCTCGAGGTCCGTCAACATGGAAAAATCATATGGGGTCATCGTCATATCCCCAGCAGTAGAGAAATGGAAAGAGTTAGTAGTATCCCACCATCTCTCTAACAGCGCGCTCAGAAGGGTCCTACTCGTCATGAGGTGCGACAACCCCATGTAGAACAAACTGAACCCCGCCTCATCGATGATCTACCGGACACCATCGGGGAGGTCCATGTACCACTCCCTTGCTGCGGTGGACCCATATCCTCGGGTAAAACAGGAGTCAACCTGTGTTCAGAATAAGTAGAAGAAATATAGTGTGTGAGTGTGTTCAAAATGAGCAAATGAAATGCAGTGCAAACGTGCTAGCTATGCAAGAAATGTAAAGTACATCGCAGAAAATGTAAGAATACAGTGCATATCTCGGAGGCACCATGAGACAGGTGAGACTCTGGCTCTCGCAGCAGGAGATCTGCTGGTTCACCTCATGCAAATCCGTTGAAATAACAGACTATACTGGGCGGTAGTCCATTCGCCTCGGGGCGGTACCTTTTCAGGTCAAAAGGTTGGACTCTAGGTAGGAATGGTATGTACTCAAGCTCTCCCTCCATCCCTAGCGAGCCCCCATCTTGAGGAACGTCGTCTGCCATCTAATAAGAAGGAGAGAAAGTAGGCGAAAATGAGCAAAATATGTGAAAAATACCAAAAGTCAACAAAAGTCAACTTTTTTAGAAAACGCGTGTGGAGCACGGATCTAGGAGGAAAAAGTGTCTAGGGATGAAGAGCAAGTAATTTCGACAATCGGGGTGTAAGGAAATGTGATTTGGAAATGTGTTTTTAAAGATCTCCATGCAAAAAGACCAAAATGGCCTATATTTACCAAAACTGGCCGACCGGCCAGTTTTTGTGACCGACCGGCCACTTAGGTGGCCGACAATATTTGCAACTGGCCGACACTGCTTCAGGGTGGCCGACAGGTGTCCAGTGTTCTTCCTGTGTGTTTTTATACTGTTTTGTGTCCTTGGCTCTCAAGAAAGTGCAAAAAAAAAGGTTCACTTTTCAACTCAAAGCGTCTCTGCGGGAGTTTTGAACCATGTCTTCGATGCATGACTTATCGTCAGTCGGCATGAACGAGGTATATCCTTTTGAAATATATTGTAACTCCTCCAAGAGGTAAGCCGGAGGTTCCAACTGAATTGGTTCTATTAAGGCACGTCCTGTTTATCATTACATAGAACGCGCATTTCTTTATTCGGTGTTTTGCATCGAACATGCTATTGATGTTGCATTGAATATGCATTGTTATTATTGTGCACAAAATGTGTATGTTGCGTTGCATAGCATTACACATGTTCTCATGTTTTGCATATAATATGCATGTCGCGTTATATTGCATTGTACATGCCTATACATTCGCATAGAAGATGTTTGTACCTGTTACATTGAACATGCATTTGGTGTTGTATAGAACATGCTCCATTTTTCGTTGCATAGAATATGCTTCTGTTTTGTTCCTCGCATGATGTGTATGAAGCATGCCTCTAAGCATTGTGTCATGGTTATTCGCCTTGCATAGAACATGCATTCTTATTGTATTGAACCTGTCAAGTTTCTTTCTTGTGTAGGCACGATATTGTATGTACGGTTCATTCAAAGCTGGTGCAACCAGACGATATTGTATGTACGGTTCATTCAGAGGAACTCCAGGTAAGATCATTCATGTCCTTTGAACACCCTGTTTTGGTTAGAGACACTCGGGTATGCCCGGTGTTTATACCACTCTGCTTTAGTTAGAAACATTGGGACGTGCGCCCGATGTTTATACCACCCTCCTGGTTAGAAGCGTTTGGAACGTGTTCCGACGCTTATACTCTGCTTTGGTTAGAAATATTGGGACGTGTGCTTGATGTTTATACCACCCTCCTGGTTAGAAATATTTGGAACGTGTTCCGACGCTTATACTCTGCTTTGGTTAAAAACATTGGGACGTGTGCTCGATGTTTATACCACCCTCCTAGTTAGAAGCGTTTGGAACATGTTCCGATGCTTATACCACATTGCTTTGGTTAGAAACATTGGGACGTGTGCCTGATGTTTATACCACCCTCCTGATTAGAAATGTTTGGAACATGTTCCGATACTTATACCACCTTGCTTTGGTTAGAAACATTGGGACGTATGCCTGATGTTTATACCACCCTTCCGGTTAGAAACGTTTGGAACGTGTTCCGATGCTTATACCACCTTGTTTTGGTTAGAAACATTGGGACGTGTACCCGATGTTTATACCACCCTTCCGGTTAGAAGCGTTTGGAACGTGTTCCGATGCTTATACCTTGCTTTGGTTAGAAACATTGGAGCATGCTCCGATGTTCATACCACCCTCCGGTGTTTACACCACTTCCTTTTCTCCTCTCGCATGTGACGCACTAGGATGTGTTTTGTTTGAGCCTTCGAGTGCGCCCGATAGTTGTTCTTTATCTTTTCTGCGTGTGGTGCAGTTAGGTTTGCATAATTTTCTTACATCCTTTCTGCATGAAATATGGTTTGGTTCATGTTTACTTGCTTATGTATGAGTTTGTTGTAGCATTTATTTGCCTAACATTTGCATCTAGATGTTTCCTTATAGCCCTCATTGTATAATCATAAGTTATGTTTTGCATCGAGCATATCATTTGCATCTTGCCTCAGAACTACGCTGGTTTGATTCCTTGTAAAGGGATACGTAGGCAGCCTGCGGGCGCAATCGTTCTTTATTTTGCTTGCTTGTTTGTCTGAGTCTTTGGCCTTGTCAAAAATGGGTCGTCTTTAGGCTTTGACATTCACTCCCGTCATTTCATGACTTCCGAGTTCTGTCAAAGAGGGGCAACTGTAGACACCCTATTTTTTACAAACCTTAAGACTTAGACGTCATCGTTTGTGCACTCAATGATTGTGCTTGTTTGTGCTTATTTTGAGTGTCCGACGTTCTCGGTGGAACGCCTTGTCTTTGAGCCTCTAAACCCTTTTTGTTTTGTGCTTGTTTTTTGGCCAAACCTTGGTGCCTCTTGCCTGGAAGGGCGAGGGGCCTTGTCGGCCACTTCTCCCTCTCTCTCTAGAATTCTCTCTCTCTTCTCTTGTTTTATGCTTAATAGTTAGAATTCTCTACACATTTGCACACTAGCCCTTAACCAAATTGGACCACCTTGGAGCTGAGGCCTCGTGGAACCTATTTTGGGTTGTTGGAAGGTTGTTTGAGCCTAAGAGAGCGGCTGTTTTGTGCTGTGCTTCAAAGGTAGAAGACTTACCTCATTTAAGCTCTTTGTACATACTTGTTTTCCCATCTCTTTATACTAGTTTGGGCCTAGTTTTCAACTACAAAAAGTTCTGATTTTTGGGCCTTAACATGTTGGTTTGAAGTCATTTTGTGCTAAGGGGTTGTCTACCCTTCTTGTTGCTTATTTGTGTGAATCTTTGTACCATCTTTTAGCATATTAAAGTCAAACTTTTTGGGCCTTTAAACCACTGAAATTCAGAGTTATTTCAGTGGTAAAAAGTATGTTTTGAACTCCAAAAATTGAGTGGTTAGCCTCCCCTCCTTGTGTCTCATTTGCATGCCTAGTTAGCATCACATGATTGCAAGTTTTTGTAGCTTAACGTAGCTTATTTCCAGCATGTGTTTGCTTTTGATTTGGAATGATTTAACTCTGTTTTGGGCTACTTTGGTCATGTGGGCTTGGTTTTGTATAGTTGTAGTGCAAATGGCTTCATTAGCTTGGCATTTTAGGCCTCTAAACATGTTTTGCTTGAAATGATTGCATGCTGTAGTGTCTTTTAACATGTAATTTCAGTGTATACAGCTCTGTCACATGCTCATTTATTTTACTCTTTCATTGCTTTTAAGAGTTGTGTCTTGAGTCTTGTTTGCAAGCTAACATATGAGCATGTTTTTCTAGCCTGTCATGCCTTAATCTCAGCATGTGTTAGTCACTGTTTTGGCATATATTAACTTTGTCCAGGGCTGGTTTGGTCAGTTGAGCTTTGTATTGCATGCCTATAGTGTTGTGATATTCACTAGCTTAGTGAGTTAGATTTTTTAGCATGTATTGCATGTGTTGCTTGCATGATTTAGTTTCATTTTACATGTCATTTTAGCATTGAAATATCTGCAACCTCCCTCATTTCTTCACTTTTCCATTTTCTTTGATGTTGGTTAGCCTTAAGGTTGTGTTTAAGCTTCAGATTAAGATTTGTGCTTAATGGTTTTAATCCTCTTTTGAGGGTTTCTACTAACCAACGGCATGATCTCTCTCATGTCTTAAGTCATCCTTTGGTTGGCCCCTCTCTTATTAGAGGACACTCACCTTGGACTTAATCGATTAAAGAACTAATCGGTAATGTAAAAATGTGTAAACAAAATGAACAAAGTAAAAAAGACAAGATAAGCATGTTGTGTTGCATTGCATGTGTTTGGATCGGACATTAATCAAAACACAAGAAAAATGGGACGTTTCATACTCAAAGTGATGAAACGTGCCATTTTTCGTGGTCACCATCACCCTTGATCGTGCACTATAGGGTGGTGGTTGTTTTGGTTTTGTTTTTGCATTCATTGATCTTGTACAAGCTTGGTTCTTTGGCCATCATGCATGAAAATGCTTGGTTGATGTCTTGAGAGCCAAGAGCTACACTCCTTCGAGCTTAAAAGATGAAAAGAAGGGTAACAATACACACATTTCTTGGAAATGTATTGCTTTGTCTCTGCTGCTCTCTGTTGCAGCAAAAACAGAAGTACAGAAAAGGGAGTGGCCGACCGGCCAATTGAGGTGGCCGACAGCCACTTTTTGTGGCCGACCGGCCGCCAGTGAATTTTTGTACAAATGTGTTCCCGTGTTAGAGCAGAGGCAATTTGGAAGTTGGTGCAATTTTCAGAGATCAAATGAGTGCAAAACAGAGGCATCTGATGGCAAGGCAAGGGCATTTTCGGGTGGAGCAACCGAGCATGCATGCATCCCTCGTCCCTCGAGGCCGTTTAAATCGCTTCACCAGTTAGTTAGCGTAGCTAATTATTCAATTCAAGTGTTGTATTTTAATTAACTTAGAATAGTTAATTAGTTCGTTTTGTAATAATTAGCTTAGCTTAGTGTAGCTTAGCTTATTTATTCGGACTCTCCTTCGAGAGGGCGCAATGTTGCAATAAGTGTGCTTGTGTGTGCACGTGTCTTCCAACCCCACGTCTTTCTCTCTTTTATTTATCTGCTTTCGATGGTTAGATTAGAGACATATTTCAATTAGTATACCTTATGCTTGCATGTTTGCATCATTCATTTGTCTTGCATGCACCGAGGCTCGGCGTATCATTCAAACTGCACTGTATTTCAATACACTTCTTTGAATACGTGTTTATCACATGTCGTTCAAATCAAATCATATGCCATATTAGTAGCCGAGCCTATTAATTGCATTATTGCATGTGTTGCATTAGGCATCTAGCATTGTTAGGATCATGTATTGTTTTTAACTAGCTTTTGTTTTGGTTTGGAGTACTCAGTAAATTTTACGCTTTAGCATACTTGTATAAGTGTGAGTGTTGCCATGATAGCATGCTTGCCATGAGGCTATTTGCTTAAGTGATTAATTGCATGAATGTCTGTGGATGAAGGCTTGATTACTTGAATTGGAACAATTCGACGAATGTATGTTTTAAGCCCACTTTGCGAAGTGGCAAATCATCATGTTTTAAGCCCACTTAAGGCAGCAAATCCGCATTTCTAAGCCCACTTGAGGGTGACAAATTCAAACTATTTTCAAAAGCAAACATGAATTGAATTCGTTCCAAGTCTTGCGACTTAGTCTATACTTGCTTGTATGCGTCACATAGTAAAGTTAGCTAATAACCGGAATAAGAACGCATGGGGTTTATAAAACATCATATCATGATAGTAGAGGCCGATCTTTGATCGAGCCAGCGGGGGTGCTCATTTCAGGACCGTCCCCTCTCGTACCCAAGTTCCCGAGCCGAGGCAACTTTGGTGATGACGGACACGTGGCCTTTGGCACGAGTCAGGGTTTCCTAAATTTTCCAAAAACAAAATATTTAGGTGGCGACTTTGTAATCTGGCAAAATAGTCCAATTTTGGCATTATTTGATTTAAAATCGATTTTCCAAAATGATTTGTTGGATTAGACTCTTTGGTGTTTATCAGTCTCACACTGCACTTTGTGAGATTAGATTTAGAACCTTGACAGGAGTCCAAACTATAGGACCAATTTGAGCTCTCCAAGAGGGGGGCGCGAAGAAAGTCGAGCTACAATGTACCACTTGAAAAAGTGATCGCATATGAACATTACTCAAATTATTCCAATCCAAGCAATAAGCCTTCATCTACAAGCATTTAAGCATGTTTAACATTTAAACACTTAGCCTCATGACAAGCATACTAGATATGGGAACATCAACACTCATGCAATTATGCTAAAGCGAGTAAAGGCTTACCTAGTACTCCAAGCCAAAAACAATGAGAGAGTTAGAAAAATGCATGTTTCCTAACTATGCGATATGACTAATGCAACACATGAAAAAATACAACTAATAAGCTCAGCTACTAATGTGACATATGAATCAATTAAATAGCATGCGGTCTAAGCACGTATCCAAAGAAGTATTAAACAAGTAATGCAAGTCAGAATGATGAACCGAGCCTAATGCATGCAATACAAATGGATGAAAACATAAAGTATGCTAAACAAAACAAGATATCCTAAACTAACCATCATAAGCTAGTAAATAAAAGGGAAAAAGACATGGGGTTGGAAGACATACACATTATTACAGCATTGCGCTCTCACGAAGGAGAGTCTGAATGAACTAACTAACTACTTAAAGCTAAGCAAATTATTACAAAATAAATGAAATTAGCTAAACTACTTAACTAATTATTACAACATATGAATCAACTAACTATTCTAGTTAACTAACTAATTACAAAACAAAATTGAATAATTAATTAACTAACTGATTAGTTACAATACTTTACAAAATTAACCAGGTACAACTAATTAATTACAATAAAAGCTAAGCTAAGTATTTAAATTTAGATAGGCTCGGTATGCGAGGAATGTTCATGCTCGATTTTCACCCAAAAAGCCATTGTTTTGCTTTTGAATACCTCTGTTTGTACAGTTGAACACAAACACTGCTGCTCACATTGTTCTGCCTTACAAACTCACTGCTGAATTTTGCACCAGTGGCCGGCCGGCTAGTGATAAAGGTTGCTGGCCACCTACTAGCCACTGCTGCACAGGTTCATCTTACTGCAACAGAGGACAAATAGAGCATATACAGGGTATTTCAAGGGTTTGTTTGCACAACTCACCCCTCATTTTCATAAGCAAATCAAAGGAGTAGCAAGTTCGGTTCACAAACCACCAATAGATGCAATTTCATTGCATGATGGCTTGTGAAACCAATTGTGCAAGTTCAATAAATGCAAAAACAAGACACAAACCCCCTCCCTTTCATGAACGATCAAGGGAAGAAGTTGACCTTGGAGACTTGAATCATATCATCACTAGCAAGTATGAAATGGTTCAAGCTTCCATGTGTTCAATTAATGTCCGATTGAACACAACCAAATTAACATCTTGCTCACTTTTAATTCCAAGTTACTCCATTTTAGTTTACCAACCATTCTTTAATTCAATTAAGTCCAATAATGAATTAAAGTCCTCTAATGGAAAAAGGGCTCAAAACACAAGTTGTTTTAGGTATGAAAGAAGCATTATACTGTTCGTAATGAACCTCCCAAGGGATTAAACCATTAAGTATGAAATCTCAATTTCATGCTTGGGCAAACAAGTGACTTGAAATCACTTTCAAAGCAAAATAAAAAAAGTCAAGAGTGGAGGGAGGTTGCAGAAATTATTAGTGCTGAAAATAAGTGAGAAAAACATAAATAAATGCTATCAACTCAAATAAGATGGTGTCTAAGGCTTAAAACATCTAGCTTATGAGGACTATTACATTACAAGCATGCAAAACAAAGCTCAAATGCAACTAACAATCCAAAATAGTGCTAAAATAGGTCCAATACAGTCCTAAAACATGCTGGAATTGAGCTAAAAAAACTAAATTAATATGCTAAAACCTAACACAAACTAGGCTAGTAAGCAAGATATAAGGAGGGGAGGCTAATCCCTCTAATTTTGGACTTCAAAAAGTGTTTTAGCCACTGAAATAACTCTGAAATTCAGTATTTAAAAGCTCAAAAAAAGGTGACAACAATGTGGGAAACACAAGGGTAAAGACCCTGGAAACTAGATAGAAGGAATGGTGAGCCACCCATCCACCCTTATTGGCTTTAAACCACAAGTTTCAGCCCAAAATTTTTGAGTTTAGATAGCCCAAAAAAGGCAAAAATAGTAAAAAAATGTGCTGGAATGAAGACAAAAGTAGCTAAAGCAATAAGCTAAAACATGGAGCAATTTAAGCACGTAAACAAGCCAAATGAGGGGTGGCTAACCCCTTCATTTTTGAGACTTCAAAATCACTTTTTTAGCCTCTAAAAACCTCTGAAAATCAACGGTAAAGAGCTCAAAAAAAGTTGATGAAGAAATGGGAAACAAAAGTGTAAAGGCTTAGGAAATGAGGTGTAAAAAAGGGTGGTTAACCCTCTACCTTTAATAGCTTTAAACCACAAGCTTCAGCCTACAAAAACAGTCGAAAAACACTTCAAAATTAACAAGAAAAGATAGAAAAGAAGTAGTGCAAAGATGCTCAAAATTATACCTCTTGAAGAGGAATAACACTTTTGTTCACAAACCAACAAGTTCTCATTCTCAAGGGCTGAAATTTGGACTCAATAATCTCAGCAAGGAGAGCTCCAATATTGGTTTAGGAAGTGTAGAGAGAGGGTGTATAGGTTGCAAGATAAAGATAGAGAGAGAATTTTAAGTTTTGGAACTTTTGGAATTTTTTTCAGCCTTAAACCATAAAGAAAGATCTCCTTTATATTGAAAAACAGCCCATCAGGTCAAAAATATCAAGCTTGGAACAGCTAGAGCTTTTGGGGGACAGCTAGCCAAAAATATCTACGTTTTTCACCAATGGCCGACAAGCCAGTAGTGTGCATTGCCGGCCATCAAAAATCTACTTCTAAGCCCGACTTCAAATAGGCATATCTCCTTCATCCGAACTCCCTTTCAGGTCATTCTTAAGTCTAAATTGAAGCCTCAGAAGTCTACCTTCCAATGGAGGTAGCCTCATATCTAAATTATAAATGTACAAAGAGATATGTCTATTTTAGTGAATGTTGCTCAGTTTTGGTCTTAATCAGATTGATGCCTAACTTTGAACAGCCATATCTTCCTCATCCGGACTCGGCTTTAGGAGATTCTTAAGTGTAAATTGAAGCCCCGGAAGTCCACTTTCCAATGGTGGTGGCCTTATAACTAAAGTTTAAGTGCACAAAGAGATAAGCCTGATTCTTTCCTAACTAGTTTTCTTCCCTCTTCTCTAATTTTCTTCAACTCCAAACCTATAAATAAGAGGTTTAAAAGTTTTTTCAAAGAGTTCATCTCTCTTCCATTTATTTCCACTTTGTCCTTACTCGGTTTACCGAAAAGTGCTATTTTTAACGAAATGCGAGCCTCGGAACATCGTAGAAACATTTTCAAAAATATTTTGAAAGAGAGGGTTTTAAGGTCTAAAAAAGTTTCAGTCCAAAATAGTTTTGGTCTAAAATGAGGTGTAAGGTTGGGATTTAGAAGCTCTTCTTGCTAAAGAAATTGAACGTTTGTACATCGTATCTTTCATCATCGAGTGATCAACTTAAGGCGCCCAAGTCCTAAGGGCAGTCAAAAATGAGGTGTCTACAATTGGGTACCTCATAGTTAGGCCAGTCAGTAAAAGTTGTTCATAAAGTGAGCTGCCGAATACCGGGCTATGGATAGCTCGGCAATAACTGCCACTTGGCCCAATTGAATAGCATAGGGGAAACCTACTGTTCATGTGCGTCAATATTGTTTAGCTATTTTGTCAATGTTGTTTGGCAGTATTATCACACACACACATGTGTAAGACAAAGAGAGGATGGTTCATCCACGTGTCTAGGATAGGACAAGCAGAGCAGTGCACGCACAAACTATATAAACCTTGCAGTGCCTCCATGTAACAGGTCTGTGATCTTCCTTACACTAAGTTATCTTCTCTTTTGTCTTCTTCTCTCTCTGTGAGTGCTAACTTGACCGTCAGAGGGGTTTTCCAGCAACACACCCGCCAGGTAGTTCATCGTCTCTATGTTTTTAGGTTCAAAAACGTTGTTTGGAGAAGTGCAAAGCTTGGACTTAAGGAGTACGGAAATGTAAAGCATTTGTTCCTCGTACATGTAGCATTGAGAACTGGAACAACAAGAAAATGTAAATGTATGTATGTATGCATATATATGTGCACGTATATATAGGACTTAGTTTTGGGAATGATGTGGTTTTGGAGGAGTGAGGACAAACTCTGATTCAAGCATAAATTTAAGTAAGAGTATTTTCAATTCTCAATTTTTTTTGTGTAAGTGTTTGTTGAAGGCTGCCTGAAATTTCTCTGTGAAAAAACACAATTTTCTCTAGTTTTATTAAAACACTGAGAAAATTATGAGTAAATCAAAGAAAATTTGTCAAAACATAAAGAAAATTGTGATCAAATCACAAAGAAATTTGTGAGCAAACTAGAGAAAATTTAACCTAGAGAAATTTCAAAATATGGAGAAAATTTCAAAACATATAGAAAATTAGAGAAATTGAATAAACTGGGGAAATAAAAAATACAAAAAAATTATTTATCTGTGTTTTAAAATTTCTCTAAATTGAAATTTCTCTAAAAAAATATTGATAAACCTTAACCATTATAAGAATATTATATATTTTTTATCTTATAAAATCTTAATACCAAAAACTTTAAAAAAAAATTCTCTTTCAAATTTGAAGTCTATTGTCACGCCCTAAAAATAATACAATAATCCAACCACCAAGCATTATATGTTAACATCAATAATAAAGTTATCTTCCATTAATTCAATATGATATACAAAAGGGAAGCATATGCATCATACATTTATAAAGCCTAAACCTGAATCTATAGCATATGTTTCCAATTAAAAGAGAGGAAGAAAGATAAATAGAAAAACATGCCGTACGGGTTTACAATTTTCCAAGACGATGCTTGGTTACAACAAAAAGAGTCAGAGGCGCAATACAGATGTCACGACCCAAACCCGCTCCTATAGGTTTAGTATCGTAACCGGCCAGTAATCCTTGGATTATCGAAGGCCTCTGAACAGATTAACAAAATTAAGGGGCTAGCGGAAGCAAATACATAAATATAATTGTCCAATGAGCTGTGTTGACTTATATGAAACAGAATAATTAAAACTTTATATACATATCCAAAAGTCAACCATACGTTATACCCACACACATTACAGTATTTTAAGTACAGCCAACAACGTCAAATCAAGTCTTATACACATACAGAACCCAAAGGACTGAACATAGGACATTTCGGGAACCTCCACGTGAGGCGCAGTGGTTGGCTGACAACAGAAACACAGCACCAGGCAAAAGCCTTCGGGCTTGCACTCCAGAATGTTCACTTATATACATATATATACAAATAGTGAGCTAAAGCCTAGTGAATAACATTATGGTAAAGAGGTTAGTGAACAAAATCCGAACATATCATAAATAGAAAACAGATCATAGCATAATCATCCTCATATCAGAACATAATAATGGTACATCCCATAGAACACATCACAGAACGTCTTCCGACTAGAGTAATCGGTTTCGGATACCTATTAAACACATATCACCACAATGAAGTGGCTAACGAGATCTCCAATAGGCAAGGGTTGCAACAAACCCGCTGGCCTCTGATGCTCGGCCTTCACTTGCTGGCAAGTAAGGCACTTTGATACGAAAACAGTAAAATTTACACAAAAGCCCCAAACTTTCGCAAAATTACCAAACCAAGCCCAACATCTCAAAATACCAAAATTTAAAGACAAAACCCATAGAGAGGAGTAGGATATCCCTACCTTGAAGTTTTAGCCAAAAAGGAGATGAAGACTCGAAGATCAACTTGCTCCAAATCCAAACTTTTTCAGATTAAATCGAAGCTCTCAACACCCTCTATCTTTTAACAAAGGCCCTAGGCTAGATTCACACTCTAGGGAGATCAAATCTTAGAGAGAATATAAGTGTAGAGAGAGAGAGGCTCGGATTTAGGGTTTAATCAAAGAAAGGAAGTGAAAAAGTGATGTCTAAGACGCTGCTGTCCGCTGATATAAAACACGCTCGCTCGAGCGAATACTTGGTCGCTCGAGCGACCAGACACAGAAAACTCTCGCTCGAGCCAAGAATTTCTCGATCGAGCGAAGAAAAACCCAGACCGCTCGAGCGAAGGAATCTCGCTCGAGCCAAGAAAGACAGCTCTCAGGTCCAGAACCAGGTGCAACCGCTCGCTCGAGCGAGCCACTCTGGCTCGACCCACCAAACACGAACCCCACTCTCGCTCGAGCGACCAACTCCTCGCTCGGGCGAAGGTCCAAAATTCTGGGCAGCAACACTAGGCTCCCGAACACAACCAACCTGTAACAAACCTGCCTAACACATCCTATAACTCAAATATGAAGAAAAAGGAATGTAAACACGATAATAACCAACTACCAACATCCACGGACACATGTCCGGATCACTGTACAACAAGGGTAAACCCGGGATCGCTATAGAAGCATTGTAGCCTCAGATTCAATTCCTCCAACTCCCCAGCCAACAACTCCTAATCTAGCAATCATATTTGTATGGGAATCAGTTCCAACCACCCTATCAGGGTACAGAATGCCATTTGTGTAGAAAATAACCCATCCAAGGTATTCAAGATTAACCTGAAAATTACCAGAGTCACTTGCTAAATGCCAAACCTACCAAATAATATTATATTGCTAAAAAAATGAGAAAATTTGGAATATGATTTACAAGAGGCTAGAGGTAAATGTGGCTTTACTCTAGAAGCCCCATAAATAGTTAAACATTACAAACCTCATGTATTGAGCCTATACCTATCTAATGTTTTGGCCCTTTTACGAGTAAACCATTCATACCACCTTAAGGTCAAATTCTTGCACCTTGCCATGAGAATTTTCCTTTAACAACAGTATAACATCTAGATATAGAAATATCCTTGATGCACTAATGATGCCAAAGTCTTACCTAGTGGACAATACCAGAACCAGGAGGAACAATGAGCATATTGTGAAAAACATTGGAACCCCACTTAAGAAAAACAAACCTCTCCTTGTTTCTCTGAAATTCAAGCCCCATATTTGCCTACATTGCATTCAATTCCTGCCACATCAACCTGGACAGAATGGTCAATGACAAGATCCACTGGAACCTGAACATAACATTTATGTGTGTAAACAAATATTGGTTATATTAATTTATTAGTGTGAGATTCTAACAAATTAAGAACAACTCAGTTGATTGATACATGTGAAGGTTAAGTTGGAAATCAATGGCACATTCAAGAAAGCAGATTTTTTTGCCCAATATTATTTGCCGACTCCCAATGAAGGTCAGCAAGTGGGCCGAGCAGAAAACACATTAAGGCAACATGCAATCAAGATCCTACTGCCAAACTAAATATTCAAAGCGCTCAAGGCCATCACCTTGCATTGTTCGTTCATGGCCAAGAGCTGGGCCTCTTTTTTGTCAAGTAGAGCGGTCAACCTCACATTTTCTTCCATAAGTTTCTGGACTTCAGTTTCATTCTGCATTTTCTCACTGTTCAGCTGTGTGGTTTTTCAACTAACCTGCTTCCAAACAAAATCAAATTTATCATTGAACCAGAGTCGGTGTGGTAGATATCAGTATTATTAAGAAACAAAATGGTCGGCCCATTAAATTAGTCACATATTCTTCAATAGAAACACCAAAACATGGCAGTGACACCTACCATACTCATAGCTTCTCCAAAATTAGGTTCTGTGCAATTGGCTACTGCTGCTGCTGTTGTTGTTACCTTCTTGCTGAAGCTTGTTGTCTGCTGTTGCTTGCCATTTTGCTGGTGCCTAATGATCTGATGTTGCCTGCTGCCTAAGAGGATGTGGTGGTTGTTTTATAGTCTGAATTTTTATTTATTAGTATAGTTATGTGGTGGTTGTTTTATAGTCATATTCTTAAATTTAAAAAATAAATAAATATAAATAAATCAAACTGATGTAGCCAAAATGATATGTGATGGGTCTCAACAAATTTTAAACTTCACAAAACAAGGTAAATTTTTTTTAACTTATTCCATCAACATAGCAGTGCAGTCTTGTTCTGAATCTAATTCTAAAGATACTCAACAGCTGTACAAAGAGAAATCAAAGTACCAAACCAATTAAACAACTAAACATAAAAAGAAAAAGAACATTAATATGTACATCTATACTATACTAAATAAAAGGAGAAAATTTGGTGTATCGTTTCGAAGTTTCCATACATTTATCCCATATTCATTCATACTGAAAATTTTTTATCGCACATACTCCCAATGAAACACCCTGTATTTTCCTTTTTTTAACAGAAACAAAAAGAATATAATTTCCAGCTGACAAAATTCTTGTTTAAATTACTAACAGCCTACCACAACTATATCAACTCAGCCTATAAGAGAGCATGAGACTGAGTTATGACTTACAAATATTATTTTGAGGAGGATCATAGCTGACAACAATAATTATGGTGGTGATGGTCGAGTTAGACATGGACTTGAAGACAATGGTTAACCTCAATCAGTTCACATTTTGTAGTAAACAAATTTATGAACAAAAACTCAAACCCCACCACTGACCAAACAATGATTACACTAAACAGCAAAATTGTGTTGGATCTAATGTAATTGATTAATAAAAAGCACATTTTCCCTCAAGCTTTTCATGTCCTTTCTTCGCATCGTTATTACAAGCATCATACATCACATTAAACTACGTACCAATTAGTGAGGCTCGAAACACCCATTTTACTTTGGGTGTAGCATTTATGTACCAATTGGGCTACAAGACGCATGGTGCCCTCTAATTATATCAATTTACGTGCAACTGTTAGTTGCAAATGATAAAGGTCACGCAATCAGGGGAAAGAAAATAAAAACAGATGTAAGAAGAACATAAGATTGTTCAAAAAGTAAAGAATGAGTCTTGCAAACAAAGATCGATTTCTAAATGATTGTAGAGTTATAAAGACAGCATTAAACTGACGCAGTAAATTGAAAAAAGATTCCAGATTCACTCATACGCACTAGAAATAAGGGACCCAAATTCAAATATAGACTTTCAAAGAAGACAGATAGAAAGAGTAGATTTCCTACACACAAAAGACAACTTTCAGCTCCAATTCTTTTATTTTGCCTAAAATTTCAACACACTGAAAATTCATCAACAAATGAACCAAAAATAAAACAATTAAAGATAATGACCAAAAATTAAAATTGGTTGATCTCTCATAACCTTTACATATCATTGGTCTTATAACATTTATTTTGTTTAAGTTTGATCTCTTATAACCTTTACACATCATTAGCCTTATAACATGTTTATTTTTTAATTTTTTTGGTTGATTCCCTACTCTTCCTATTTTATATAAATCTCACCCACCAAAAAAGAAAAAATCATGTGGTGCAGTGGGATTACAGTTGGTGAGGGAAGGCGAAGGGGGTTGCCCAGACGGGCAAAGGGAGGGCAGAAGTCACCGATCAATTTTTTTATATCAGTGGAACAACATTTTTTTTTTTTTGAGAGCTCAATTGAGCACATGACATAATCTGAGCCATTGAATGAATAAAACGATGATGTAGTGCAATCCTGTTAACTGTACTCATCATCAAGTTTATACCTAAAACAGCCAAAAGCCAACAAATAATAATAATAATAATAATAATAATAATAATAATAATAATAATAATAAAAATAAATAGAAAAACACAATAATATACAATTAAGGTACTCTCTTGGCACCCTTGCTCTTGTAGCATCTCTAACACAATTGTTATAGCTGCTACCATTATTATAATTGGGCAAAGAGAGCATTAGTTCATCTACTATTTGAGCTGCCATGTAACGCCCTCGAAATAATAACAATAAACCCATCAGATAAGACATGCATTCCTTTCATTCATTAGAATTCCAAGACATGAGTATTACATGCTACTTTTAGAACTGTAAGGTGTCAAAATTTGACTTTGACATACCATTTTGGCAATTCTAAGTTCTAACACCTTTCATGCTCTTGGATAAGGTGCAAAAGCAGCAACAACAGGACTTCTCACTACATGCTTGCCCTTAACCTCATTCCTTAAATACCCATAATTCACAATAGAATCATTTTGTATTCTGACATCTCCAACTCCAGCATCAACCTCTACTGTCATGTTGAACTTGGCGGTGCTGTATTTTCCGTCAAAAGCTGTGGTCCCGGCTAAATATATATACTAATGTTCTTTTCTTTGTTCTTTTTTAATCTTTGAAGAACCTACTAATCAACTAGACAATATCTCGAACCCGTAATCTTCAAATTTCTCTCCTCAGGTTCCTCAGAAAACAAGATATATATAGATATATATATATAATTACAAACTTCAATTAAACAATGGAAGTAAACAAGAATTACAAGTCCAAAAACAATTCAATGGAATCTACAAATGGGTTTTCCCGTATCAGATAGTTACATAATTATATATGAAAAACTAAGATCAATACAATAAGAAAATGATGTTGAGAGAACTTGATGGGTTTGTGAAAAAGCAATTAAATGGAAAAGGGGGAGAACATTTTGACGGGTTGATGAGAAGAGAGAAACCCAGAGAACTAGACTGATAAGGAGATGAAAGAGAAGGGAATCATTGTAATTGATTGGGAATTGAGAAAAAGACATGAGAGATAGTCCAAGAAATTACCAAATTTAGAGGAGTGTGGTTGTTTGGTAGAAGAAGTCTTGGGTGCTCCACTTGGCTATCCATAGCAAAATTGGTTTGTTGTTGCCTTCTAGAATACAAAGAGAGAGTAGAAATTCCAAGTTGCTTTTAATATATTCTGCAACTTCTCATTCATTTTGCTCTCTAGACTATCATCATCCATGTTGGAAAGGTACTTCAACTATTGAAGTGTTCGATTGAAAAATAAAATAAGCAACAGAGTACTCAAATAAAGAAACATATACATACCCATTTTCTTGTTTCACTTGCATAGAATACCTCTGCTGCTCCACTCTTTGAAAATGCGACGCCAAATGAATCAAATCAACTGTGTGCCTGTGTTCATGAGAAAGACAACTTTTAAGATCGTAGGTAGGATCGTAAGTAGGATCATTAATTTTGTGATTTTTCACCTTACAATCCTACCTAGGATCCCAATTTTAACAACCTTGAGTATGAGTCAAACTAAGATGTTAAATTACTCCAGCAAATACTGAAATAGGATTAAGAATTTAATCTTAAAAGCAAAGCAAATTATAAATATAAAACCCATGGCAATACTTCTCCACGCATCCACATAACAATACTCAAAACATAGTTCTTACCTGTCACTCAGAAACAACACCAGCCAGTGCAATTTTAAGTAGCAAAATTCCAACATATGCTTCAAAACCCTGAAATCAAGTGCATACAAATAAAGGTCACTTCAATTTAGCCCAGATCTCTATGGTGATATATTGTTGCTTCATGTATTGGATTATTAGCAACTAACAAATGAAAGTGAACAATTAATTTGCAAGACCTATTACTGAAGAAAATATCTTGTAGAACTGTTACGCAAATGCAAGGCCTTGAGAAGCTAAAAAGTCCATCACAAATACTGTAGGCATGCTCTAAGTAAATTTCTTTTGAAGTACTGCATCTTCTTTCATTATTTTTTTCACAGAAGGATTGGGCAATTAATGATCATCATGCAATGATGTATAGATTCTCTCCTTTTTTGGTGAGCATGCCACTTCCTAATATCTTCAAAGAAAAAAACGGAAAAAAAAAATAAAAAATCAAAGAACTTCATGGTGATATCATGACATGTGAGTCAAAGAAGTTCAAAACAGAGAGAGAGCTGCGATGAAAGAGAAAGTTGTGATGAAACGGAAAGTTGCATTATATGTATAAAACTAGGATTGATGGATGGCAAACTAGAAGAGAATGATAATACAACTTCAACTTCAGCAAGTAATGAAAGAAAACACGCAAGGAATGTGATGATGTTTGATAGTAACAAAAACTTCCCTTCAAATTCTCAACTTGAGTTTTTAAACATTTATCTTCTAAATGCCCACAATATCTGACCATCTAGATTGCAAAACTTTAACGGCATCTGCAACCGGCGTGGATTCTGACTGAATCAACTCCAACGGAACCATATCTTCACCCAACACTCCACCCAGATGGGCTTTCATGTCACTGAACCTTTCACGAAGTTCTTCAACGGCCCTCGACTACGAATGAACAACGGCAGGGCTCGACACCACTTCTTCCCCAAAACTAAACTTTCATTGCTGAGCAAGGTTCATCTCTCAGATCTCGGAACAGAGACAACCCATAGCTGGGACTGAACCCCAATCGAAGCCCGAGGGCTCATACCCAAAACGATCTCAGAGGCAGAAGACTGATTCTTACCCCCATTTCGCTTCGTGATGTCCATCAATGTCAAAAAATCCCTCTCCAACAGTAAATATTTCACGATGTGCGAACTCCCCTTGGGCGAAGGAGAACCTTCAGTCACTAACCCATCAACCATCGTAGCTAAATCGCGTAAATTAGATGTGAGATTAGCCATTATCAACGAAATGTTGAACGAGAAAACCCTAGAAATTGAGGCAGTTTCTAGAGAGAAGGCAGGCTCTCTCTCTCTAACCCATCTCTCCTTTCAGACCCACTTTCTTCTCAATACCCAATTTTTTTTTTTGGCGCACTAAATTTCATTCTGGCGCCATTTTTTTATCCTACAATTCACGACATGTATTGTGCGTCGTAAAAAAATAATATTTTTAATAGCAAGCAATGTATATGTCGTAAAAATTACAATACTTTTAATGGCAGGTGTTATGTGCGCCGTGAGAAGTATTCACTTTTCACGGCTAGCGTATGTGCTTCGTGTATAATTGATATATTAACGGCACGTTATATGCACATTTTAGAAAGTTTTATTACTTACGGCATGCATTGCAAGCCGTAAAAAAAATCATCGTTATTACCATTCACGGCTTACGCAATAGACATTCCGTAGTTGGAAAAGTATTTACGACGTGCAAAAATAGCAAGTCGTAAAAATGAAAAACTACGGCATGCCTTTATTGTATGCCGTTGATGTGATACCGTAAAAAGTTAGTTTTGTTGTAGTGTCGGCACTAAGGTGGTGGTTTTGCGCCAGAAGGAGGTGCTGCGCGACGGGCAACGGCGAATCGGTGATGGCAAATCCAACACTGATGGTGATTGTTGTTGTTGGGGATGGGAGTTTCAAAGCTAGGGTTTCTAACACAGGGGAGAGAAAGATAATAAAACCCTAACTATTGGTAAGTGAGTGGTGAGAGGGGGAGAGGGGAAGACGGGGGCAGAGAGGGTTTGATTTTTTTGTGTTTCCACTGTGATACTATATATATATATATAAATATAATCACATTTAATTAAAAAAATAAATATAATCACACTTAATTAAAAATATATATATATAATCACACTTAAAAAGTGTGATTAATATATAATAACATTTAATTAAAAAGTGACATAAAAAATAAATATTATTACACTTAATGATTAAAATATTAATTTAATTTTTTTTATCACATTTCTAATAAAAGTGAGATATTTTCATTTATCAAAGTGTGATATTTAAATGTTTTTGTAATAGTGAGTTTTTTTTTTTTAATTCGAAGAGAAGTCTGAAAGTTTAGAGATGAGCGAGACAACGGAAGGGGATGGGAGAGAGAGCGAAGGTAATTATGGATTAAGTTTTTGCGACGAGTTTAAGGGCCATCATTAATGAGCAAAATAAAATCTTTTGCGACGGATTAACAAAAGGCGCTGCAAAAACAAAAAGAGGATAGGTAATGTACCGTTGCATATAATATTACTTTTTGTCACGACCTTAGATTTTTGGTCTCTAATAATGGTATTTAGTTGATGCCTTTTTTGCGATAGTCAAATGCCGTCGCAAAAAAATTAATTTCACGACGATTTTTTTTGCCATCACAAAATCATGCTTTTTGCGACGATTTTCAAACCGTTGCAAAAAGTTCCGTGTCTAAAGCCTCCTTTTCTAGTAGTGAGTTGTCTCTATCATTCATGGGTAGAATAGAGGCGCGGATTTAGGAATTGTATATTTTATATAAAAATCAAATTGAAATATTTTATACAATCACACCTATTTAGGGAGTGTGATTAAAAAGTAATATATATATATATATATATAATCACACTTAATTGAAAAGTGACATAAAAAATAAATATTATCACACTCAATCAAATTAAGTGTAATTAAAATATCAATCTAATTTTTTTTTATCACACTTCCAATAAAAATGAGATCTTTTTTTTTTTGTCAAAGTGTGATCTTTAACTATTTTTGTAGTAGTGTATAAATAATTATATACTAAATTTTCCTAGGTGGAAAACATACTCAATGCTATAAAGAACTAGATAAATTATGTGGGTACAATTAGTTGAGAAAC
>NW_021025458.1:169418-195489 GCF_004153795.1 Camellia sinensis | reverse complement strand
TCCCGAGGACCTCGTTTTACTGCTTTACTTAGCTAGTTTATGCTTTGGTTCTGTACTTAAGTAGTTAATGCGTTTAGCATTAGAATGTGTGGTTAAAAAATATATATATAATCACACCTATTTAAAAGTGTGATTAAAAAGTAGTAGTGTATATATAATCACACTTTAATTAGAAGGTGTGATTAAAAAATATATAAATAATCAATCACACTTTAATTAGAATGTGTGGTTAAAAAATATATATATAATCACACCTATTTAAAAGTGTGATTAAAAAGTAGTAGTGTATATATAATCACACTTTAATTAGAAGGTGTGATTAAAAAATATATAAATAATCACACTTTAATTAGAATGTGTGATTAAAAAATATAAATATAATCACACTTGTTTAAAAAGTGTGATTAAAAAGTAGTAGTGTATATATAATCACACTTTAATTAGAAAGTGTGATTAAAAAAATATATATATAATCACACTTAATTGAAAAGTGACATAAAAAATAAATATTATCACACTCAATTAAATTAAGTGTGATTAAAATATCAATCTAATGTTTTTTATCACACTTCCAATAAAAATGAGATCTTTTTTTTTGTCAAAGTGTGATCTTTAACCATTTTTGTAGTAGTGTTAGATGCTTAAAATCAAACTCAAATGACAACCTCCACATATATATACACATGCAAGTGGAAGTATAGTCAAATCATCCATCCTCTTCACAACCATATGTAAATTACATGCAAATGATCCTAACAACTCCATGAATGCATCTTTATAACACAACTTCTTCATGAATTATGGGTTAGATGCTCATCAAAGGCCCTCAATTACACAAGATCCTTGCCAAACTTGAGCTACTCTAGCAAAATTCTTCACTTCTTCCTTGAATCCACACTTTCTCTCTCTAAAGTGGAGTCTCACTCTCACTCAAGAATGTATTCTCAAATTTTTGCACTAAGGGATAAAAAAAATGAGCTCAAAATGAATTTAAGGCCCATATATAAAGCTATAATGTCAAAAATGCATTAATTGGATTATTAAGCTAGCCAAACGCAACTTAACGAATCAGACTGAATCAATTTTTAATAAAATTGGCCAGATGATTCTAAAAATTCCAAATAACACATTGGTGTAGTCAATTTCGGTTTCGGATGCCGATAAGGCTTTCAATTTTCATATCAAAGCGGAATTCTAAACAGATATTTCTACAAGTAACAAATAGAAAGCCAAACCTCATGCAATTTACATAATAATCCCGTAATTTATTTTATTCACCTAATTAACATCCTTAATTACTGATTTGTAGCTAATTACGGGTCGGGGTTATTACAACAGATAAAGCCCTAGGCTTGTACAAAAGGCAAATAAATACAAATAAACAAAAGTGAGCTATCAGCATCACAATCCTCCCAAGCTAAGTCCTTGACGGAGGCATATCACCAGCACCTGAAAATATTTTCTCAAGGTGAGCCACATCAAAATCCGGAATAATCTAATATAGTATATGAGGTTTAACAATGGTATAAGTGTAATGTGCTTTTACAATACCGAAAGTAAAATGATCACATTTTATATAGCTATAGAACACCAAGTTACATTACATTTCATTTCATTTCCCTTCAATCCATCCCAATACCTGAATCGATTTCATTATTTTTCCAATAACCTAAACTGAGGTTACAATTTAATGGTTTCCAAATCATACAACACATACACATAAAACACTTCAAACTTCCATTTCACGGATATTTCGTCCGCGGGCAGCCGTCAAACGAGACCCATGTAAACGTAGGCTATACAAGCGTTACAATTGCCATTTTACGGATATTTCGTCTGTGGGCTAGGCACCCATGTATAATTTGGAGACTTTCACCCAGGACACTCCGGTCAACTTAATTATAATGGAATCCATCGCATTCCTCCTCCTAAACAATCATTCATACATATGCAATGTATATAAACACATAATTACACATGGAGTACATCCATTTTCTTCTCCAAAATAATCATACATATACAATGTATATAAGCATAGTCATATTCAATGACAACCAACAAAAGGTTAATTTCAATTCACCTAGTCCACATGCAATTTCTACAACAATCATAACTATCCTCCATCGATAGCCCTAAACAAATATTTCCAAGCAGTTGTACAAACTTCACAATAGATAAACTATCCATATGTCCATCGATAAGAAACGACAATTTTCCAACTCCATCATTAATATACACGTCTAACCAATTTCACATTTATTGAACCAATTCCATGATTTATACAAAATAACCATTTGAAACATTTTAGAGCAACACTCCATTTCCTCCCAAATACAATCCGTTTGCCAAAATCAACAAGTTTGATACAACACAATCTCATACCCATACCTATAAACAATTCAACACCTTTACTTTGAAAATCCCTCTTTTGATTTTAAACCAAAACCCTAGGTTTGTCTAAAATCACCCAAATCCCAACCTTTATTTGCAATATCATTAAATACCCAAGTTAAAAATCATACAAGAGTATAGAAAGTCCCTACCTCAAGCTTAGAAGAGGGAGAAGGAAGAAAAGCCCAAAAGTCGACGGAGGAGAAACGACGTTTTGCTCTGATCAAAATAAAGCCCTCGATAAGCTCTACAATTAATCTCAAAGAAGCAAGGCGATGAGAGGTCTCCAAGTGAGTAGATCTAAGGATCTTTGAGTGAAAAAAGTGCTTTATGACAGAAAGAAAGAGTTTCACGGTTTAGAGGGATAAATGAGAAGAAAAAGTAAAGAAAAGAACAAGTGGTGGACCTATTTATAGTACTAGGTCAAAATAAAACATAAACGCTAAAGTCAACCCAAAAATCTGGTCAAAAACCCAAAAAGTAGGGCCCAAATTGACTAAAAAAATCTGGAAAAAGTTTGCAGGTGTCGACACCTGCAGCAGAGGTGTCGACCCTTATGAAGAAAAGCTGGAACACTTATGTTTGACAGCATGCAAGGTGTCGATTCTTCCCAGACTGGTGTCGACACCAGATTTCAGCAAGCAATTTCAGGACAAGGGTCAATTCTTCCCAAACTGGTGTCGACCCTTGAGGCCAATAATAAAAGGAAGGTGTCGACACCACCAAGACCGGTGTTGACCCTATAACAAGATTTTTAGTTTTCCAAACAACTTTTCAATGTAAACAAGCGTGAACGAGCAATTCCCAACAAGTTTAAATCAATTTATACTCCTCCAAAACCAAGATACAACAACTCAAAGATTCTCAAAATAAAATAAAAGATTCAAATACACTTCCCAAAAGCTTTGAAGGACACAAGTGTTAAATCTATATCATTTTTTTTTTCCATATAAAAAACTGTGGGACCCATGCTAACAACATGGCTTTTTAATTGAACATTTTCGTTGTTTATTGATTGGACATTGCCAGTGGTATCAATTTTTTTATTAAATAAATGACTAAGGCCTTGTTTGGTTTGTGTTTCTCAAAAAATTTTGGGAAAAATTCTCTACAAATAAGTTTTCAAAAGTAATCAAACCAAACAAATTTTCTCAAAATTTTTTTTCCAAAACTTGTTTGGTTTACAAGTTTTCCAAACAAATCTCTCTCTCATATACATCAAATCAATCACTTTTTCCAAAACTCTCTCTCAAAATAATTTTTCAAAACATCTTTTGAAAAAAAATCAAACCAAACAAATTTTCGTACTTTTTATCTCAAAACATGTTTCTCAAATACAAACCAAACAAGCCCTAAATGTTTCATATGAATATAAATGTTAAGTCCGTACTACAATGATTGAGACCCCCTTTTTTTGAAGACCCCCACAACCCCATTTGGATCTCAACCATTGATGGTGTAGGCCCTACACATATCAATGGTTGAAATCCAAAGGGGGTTGTGGGGGTCTTTAAAAGAATGGGGTCGCAAGCATTTTTCTTTTATGACCCACCCATACGACACATTTAATCATTTTGTACAAAATTTGGGACTATAAGGCCGTGTTTGGTTGTGTTCTGGAAATGTAATTCTACCCCTCCATTTACATTTCATGTTTAGATAGAGTTTTTAAAATGTGATTCCACCACACATTTCAAAATGTAATTCTCCTTTACGTTTGGCTACACTCTCTCGTTTGTGTTCTCCATTCTAAAAAGTATAAGATTTTTAAATTTTGGGTCTACCTAGATGTCCGGTCGATTGACCGTGACAGTGTCATTTTTTATTTTTATTTTTATTTTTTTGCAATTGTCAATCACCAATCGCTTCTTGTTATTTGGGAAAAAAAAATTATATTTGGTTTTGATATTTCTTAAATATAAAAATTATTTTTTTAAACCAAAATGGCATTTTTTTTTTATTTGAATGTTAAAAAGAGTTTGGTCATGAGTTTTTAATATAATTTTCAATAGAGTGTTTGGTTATGAGTCATAACTTTTTGAGTTATTTTCAATTAAAATAATTTTTATGTTATTTTTTATTAATAATTAATTTTTTAAATTAAATTTTAAAAAGAGTTTTGTTATGAGTGATATTTTTTTGTTAATAATCAATTTTTTAAATTGAATTTTAAAAAACATTTGGTTATGAGTGTTATTTTTTTTTTTTGTTAATAATTAATTTTTTTAATTGACTTTTAAAAAGGGTTTGATTATGAGTGTTGATAAGAAATTTCAATAGAGTTTTGTGTTATGTATTTAGTTATGACTTATAACTTTTCGAATTAAGTTTAAATTTTTTTATTCCACATGTCATATCAAACATTTAAAACTCTTTTAAAATTCATAACAATGTTAGGTAATTCAAAATTTTGTGGCTCAAATGGCTCAAATCACTCAAAACGACGTCGTTTTGACAGATTTTGAGTATAATACGACGTCGTTTTAATAGATTTGAGCCATTTAAATCATAAAATTTTAAGATACCAAACATTTTCTTAAAATTCATAACCAAATAAATTTTCTCAATTCCTCTATGTAGCTCGAATAAGCCTTCCCAAATGGCTCAAATGAGTTGGAATCTGTTATTGTAGGGTTTGGCCCATTTGCCCCAAGTCAGCGTGAAACCCACGCGTTTACAAAACAAAGAAACGTAAGAGAGAGGACCATGAAGTTGAATGTGAGAACAGAGCTGTGTTGCCTCTGAAGTCGAGCGACCGACCATGGTGTTCACCGTCGACCAGTGACCATCGACCGCCGTCCACCACTCTCTCTCTCTCTCTCGATTAGCGACCTTGTTATTGTTGTTAGGACCTTGCTATTTTCATTCCTCTCTGTTTCTTCTTTATTCTCTTTCTTCTCCAATCAGGTAAACTCAAAGATGAGTACAACTTTAATTGATTGCTGCTATTTCATATTGATGCCATAATCATATTATTTTTTCTTTCTTCTATTCTTATAGTTGATTTTTTTTTTCTTGATTTTTTCTGAGATTGAAAGGAATGCATCTTGGAGAAAGAGGTTCACATGTGCGAACATGGCTATATATAATTGAGCATCTTGCATCTTGCAAATAGTTCTGCAAATAATTGAGCATCTTGCATTTGTTTGAATGCATCTTGCAGAACTATTTTGAAAGGGATAAGAAAGAGGGATAAAAGAGTGCATTTTGAAGAGAGGAGAGAGAGAACAATTATCACAGCTTTCTTGGGTCTGGTTTGAGAGAGATAGAGAGGAGAGAGAAAAACATGCGTGTGTTTGATTTTGGGGTGAGTTTTGGAGAGAGAATGGTTGCCAACACCTTCTATCAAATTCGGGTGATTCGTGCCTCAAATTTCGAGCTACCAATCAGTGTGTTTGGTTTGAATTTTTTGAATTAAGTTTTTTGAAAATTAGATTTTTTAGTTTTCGTATTTTTTTATTTTTAGTGAATATTTTAAAAGTTTTAAACATTTTTTTTATCTTTTTAGATGCACCTTATTTAGATGTATTTAAAAAGTAAAAAATTTGTGAAAAAATATTTTTAAAAATTAATAAATACATAAAAATATAAAAAATATACTGAATTCTCGTATTTTTTTGTATTTTTGATATTTAGTGAATTTTTAAAAAATTTTTTTTAATTTTTTTTTACTTTTTAAGTATATTTATGTTAGGTATGTTTAAAAATTAAAAAAATGACTCAAAATATTAAAAAAATTCAATAAAAACAAAAAAACATGAAAAATAAAAAAATAAAATTTCTGAAAAGTATTTTTAAAAAATGGTAACCAAGCATCTTTTTTCAAATTTTCTTAAATCATAATTTCAAAACACAAATTCAAAATATAATTTTATTATCAAATCATATTTAAAACCTGTACCAAACCGCACTTAACATTTTCCTTTTTAATTTTTTGGTATTTCCGAAATAGGTCTCTGATTTCAGTTTGTACTTGTGTCTCGCAGACTCCCCACCAGCGATCTCCCTCATCGCGACAACCAAAACTTAATCGGCATCCCTCTGGCGAAGTTCTCCGGCACCGGCAGCCCCACGGCAACAACCTCCACCGGCCAGTCCAGCTCCGGGTACTACTAATGGCGTGTGTGGTATTATGGTTATGTTTTATTAATGAGTTTTGTCTAATTTCTCAGCCTAATCAAATTTTATTTGTCAAATTTATAGCTTTATTATCGGGTTGTTCTTCATTTTCAAGTAAATTTGAGTGTTTGTCAAGCTCAAGTAAATTTATTCATCAGTGCCTTACATCTGCCTTTGTTTGCAATATAGTTCAGAATAGTTGGTTGTGGCATACCAAACTGATGGTAAGTTGATAGTGCAGAGGATAATATTGCAAAGTTAATTGAAGTTTATTTTTTTAAATAATGGATCGGGCTAAGTTGATGGCTTTCATCTGCATCTGTTATTTTATTTATTGATTTGGAAGTTATATTACCGATATTCCATTGATTTGGAAGTTAAAATCTACATTTTTTGTTTATTTCAAAATTTTAATATATTTATAACATAATTATGACGTCACAGTCGATTATGGTTGAGTTGATGGATAAGAGTTTCAAAATTGACATGAGATGTGGTAATAGTACAATAGATGTCAATTTATTTAATTTAATTAAGCATATAGCCATGGATAGAGTGGAATGGCGAAAAATGATTCAACTAACCGATCCCACTTAATTGGAACACAGGGCTTACCTTAGTTTGGTTTATGTCGTTTTTGGATTGGTTGTGACCAATTGTTATAATTTGTAAACCTTGCTACACTCTATCATCTTGTATAAATCCAAATTTTGGTTATTTTGTTCATGTTGTTCCATCTATTCTCCTCTCCTCTCTCTCTAGTCTCTGCCACTGCCACATCAATGGACTCCCACTCCGAGTCTATATCATTGCCAAACAACAAGTTTACCCCTGTCAGATCATAATAAGATGTTTTGCCTCTCCCCTCTCTATTTATGCTGGTTGATGTTTCTCCTCTCTCCCCTCCCTTGCTAAGGCAATGAAATGGCGTGTCTTGTGCAATCCAGGAGTGTTGAAGGCAGCCTTGGTGTTGATGACTTTGTACTTGGACTGCTACATACTGGGTCAACGTGTCCCTACCTCTGTGACCGCCATTCTCAACCTCTCCTCACCATTCCCTGAGGTATGTGATCCAATCCCAACTATTAGCGTGCTTCAGTTATTTTTTTTGTCTTTTCTTTATTTTTTTTCGTGTCATTTGTCTATAATCAATGATAGATTGGTTTGGTTTTTTTGCTTGTATATATGTTTGTGGTGGTGGTTGTAATGTTCAATCTGTTTTAGTAAGGTAGGAATTGGGCAAACATAGTAACAAATCATTGGGTAAACACTGTTGTTTTACAGAAT
Organism: Camellia sinensis; assembly: GCF_004153795.1. Classification (NCBI taxonomy): domain Eukaryota; kingdom Viridiplantae; phylum Streptophyta; class Magnoliopsida; order Ericales; family Theaceae; genus Camellia; species Camellia sinensis. The sequence continues at coordinate 187,692 of NW_021025458.1, read as the reverse complement.
GACATTGTTTCAGATCTTTATTTGTAGTTATGTATGTATAAATATGGTTTTATGTATATGCTTGTGGTGATAGACTGATAGTTTCAATAGCGTTTTTAGTTTCAGAAAAGTGCATCTCAAATGAGGTAAATACCTAAAGAAAATGTCAATCCTTTTTAATAAGGAAGTAGATTGGGGTTTAATACATTCAGGTGGAACCACATTTCGGTTCTAATGAAAGATTGGTTTAGTTATGGGTGCAAAAATTTGGAACTGATCAACGTTGGTTTGGTTAAGAGTTAGACATCAACCTGAACCAAACTGACCCTTACACATCCCTCAGTACTCCATTGCATAGGAAATCAAAATCATTCTCAATAGGTGTAGTGTGGAGTGAGAGTGTAACGGGGTAAGGTAAGGAAAGTGGCCCGCAGAGATAATGTTTCCAGTGTTCAGCAATTACTGTCCCTCCCCTCGGTTCTCTTTAAATCATAATTTCAAAACACAAAGGGGGGGGGGGGGGGGGGGGGGGGGGGGGGGGGGGGGGGGGGGGGGGGGGGGGGGGGGGGGGGGGGGGGGGGGGGGGGGGGGGGGGGGGGGGGGGGGGGGGGGGGGGGGGGGGGGGGGGGGGGGGGGGGGGGGGGGGGGGGGGGGGGGGGGGGGGGGGGGGGGGGGGGGGGGGGGGGGGGGGGGGGGGGGGGGGGGGGGGGGGGGGGGGGGGGGGGGGGGGGGGGGGGGGGGGGGGGGGGGGGGGGGGGGGGGGGGGGGGGGGGGGGGGGGGGGGGGGGGGGGGGGGGGGGGGGGGGGGGGGGGGGGGGGGGGGGGGGGGGGGGGGGGGGGGGGGGGGGGGGGGGGGGGGGGGGGGGGGGGGGGGGGGGGGGGGGGGGGGGGGGGGGGGGGGGGGGGGGGGGGGGGGGGGGGGGGGGGGGGGGGGGGGGGGGGGGGGGGGGGGGGGGGGGGGGGGGGGGGGGGGGGGGGGGGGGGGGGGGGGGGGGGGGGGGGGGGGGGGGGGGGGGGGGGGGGGGGGGGGGGGGGGGGGGGGGGGGGGGGGGGGGGGGGGGGGGGGGGGGGGGGGGGGGGGGGGGGGGGGGGGGGGGGGGGGGGGGGGGGGGGGGGGGGGGGGGGGGGGGGGGGGGGGGGGGGGGGGGGGGGGGGGGGGGGGGGGGGGGGGGGGGGGGGGGGGGGGGGGGGGGGGGGGGGGGGGGGGGGGGGGGGGGGGGGGGGGGGGGGGGGGGGGGGGGGGGGGGGGGGGGGGGGGGGGGGGGGGGGGGGGGGGGGGGGGGGGGGGGGGGGGGGGGGGGGGGGGGGGGGGGGGGGGGGGGGGGGGGGGGGGGGGGGGGGGGGGGGGGGGGGGGGGGGGGGGGGGGGGGGGGGGGGGGGGGGGGGGGGGGGGGGGGGGGGGGGGGGGGGGGGGGGGGGGGGGGGGGGGGGGGGGGGGGGGGGGGGGGGGGGGGGGGGGGGGGGGGGGGGGGGGGGGGGGGGGGGGGGGGGGGGGGGGGGGGGGGGGGGGGGGGGGGGGGGGGGGGGGGGGGGGGGGGGGGGGGGGGGGGGGGGGGGGGGGGGGGGGGGGGGGGGGGGGGGGGGGGGGGGGGGGGGGGGGGGGGGGGGGGGGGGGGGGGGGGGGGGGGGGGGGGGGGGGGGGGGGGGGGGGGGGGGGGGGGGGGGGGGGGGGGGGGGGGGGGGGGGGGGGGGGGGGGGGGGGGGGGGGGGGGGGGGGGGGGGGGGGGGGGGGGGGGGGGGGGGGGGGGGGGGGGGGGGGGGGGGGGGGGGGGGGGGGGGGGGGGGGGGGGGGGGGGGGGGGGGGGGGGGGGGGGGGGGGGGGGGGGGGGGGGGGGGGGGGGGGGGGGGGGGGGGGGGGGGGGGGGGGGGGGGGGGGGGGGGGGGGGGGGGGGGGGGGGGGGGGGGGGGGGGGGGGGGGGGGGGGGGGGGGGGGGGGGGGGGGGGGGGGGGGGGGGGGGGGGGGGGGGGGGGGGGGGGGGGGGGGGGGGGGGGGGGGGGGGGGGGGGGGGGGGGGGGGGGGGGGGGGGGGGGGGGGGGGGGGGGGGGGGGGGGGGGGGGGGGGGGGGGGGGGGGGGGGGGGGGGGGGGGGGGGGGGGGGGGGGGGGGGGGGGGGGGGGGGGGGGGGGGGGGGGGGGGGGGGGGGGGGGGGGGGGGGGGGGGGGGGGGGGGGGGGGGGGGGGGGGGGGGGGGGGGGGGGGGGGGGGGGGGGGGGGGGGGGGGGGGGGGGGGGGGGGGGGGGGGGGGGGGGGGGGGGGGGGGGGGGGGGGGGGGGGGGGGGGGGGGGGGGGGGGGGGGGGGGGGGGGGGGGGGGGGGGGGGGGGGGGGGGGGGGGGGGGGGGGGGGGGGGGGGGGGGGGGGGGGGGGGGGGGGGGGGGGGGGGGGGGGGGGGGGGGGGGGGGGGGGGGGGGGGGGGGGGGGGGGGGGGGGGGGGGGGGGGGGGGGGGGGGGGGGGGGGGGGGGGGGGGGGGGGGGGGGGGGGGGGGGGGGGGGGGGGGGGGGGGGGGGGGGGGGGGGGGGGGGGGGGGGGGGGGGGGGGGGGGGGGGGGGGGGGGGGGGGGGGGGGGGGGGGGGGGGGGGGGGGGGGGGGGGGGGGGGGGGGGGGGGGGGGGGGGGGGGGGGGGGGGGGGGGGGGGGGGGGGGGGGGGGGGGGGGGGGGGGGGGGGGGGGGGGGGGGGGGGGGGGGGGGGGGGGGGGGGGGGGGGGGGGGGGGGGGGGGGGGGGGGGGGGGGGGGGGGGGGGGGGGGGGGGGGGGGGGGGGGGGGGGGGGGGGGGGGGGGGGGGGGGGGGGGGGGGGGGGGGGGGGGGGGGGGGGGGGGGGGGGGGGGGGGGGGGGGGGGGGGGGGGGGGGGGGGGGGGGGGGGGGGGGGGGGGGGGGGGGGGGGGGGGGGGGGGGGGGGGGGGGGGGGGGGGGGGGGGGGGGGGGGGGGGGGGGGGGGGGGGGGGGGGGGGGGGGGGGGGGGGGGGGGGGGGGGGGGGGGGGGGGGGGGGGGGGGGGGGGGGGGGGGGGGGGGGGGGGGGGGGGGGGGGGGGGGGGGGGGGGGGGGGGGGGGGGGGGGGGGGGGGGGGGGGGGGGGGGGGGGGGGGGGGGGGGGGGGGGGGGGGGGGGGGGGGGGGGGGGGGGGGGGGGGGGGGGGGGGGGGGGGGGGGGGGGGGGGGGGGGGGGGGGGGGGGGGGGGGGGGGGGGGGGGGGGGGGGGGGGGGGGGGGGGGGGGGGGGGGGGGGGGGGGGGGGGGGGGGGGGGGGGGGGGGGGGGGGGGGGGGGGGGGGGGGGGGGGGGGGGGGGGGGGGGGGGGGGGGGGGGGGGGGGGGGGGGGGGGGGGGGGGGGGGGGGGGGGGGGGGGGGGGGGGGGGGGGGGGGGGGGGGGGGGGGGGGGGGGGGGGGGGGGGGGGGGGGGGGGGGGGGGGGGGGGGGGGGGGGGGGGGGGGGGGGGGGGGGGGGGGGGGGGGGGGGGGGGGGGGGGGGGGGGGGGGGGGGGGGGGGGGGGGGGGGGGGGGGGGGGGGGGGGGGGGGGGGGGGGGGGGGGGGGGGGGGGGGGGGGGGGGGGGGGGGGGGGGGGGGGGGGGGGGGGGGGGGGGGGGGGGGGGGGGGGGGGGGGGGGGGGGGGGGGGGGGGGGGGGGGGGGGGGGGGGGGGGGGGGGGGGGGGGGGGGGGGGGGGGGGGGGGGGGGGGGGGGGGGGGGGGGGGGGGGGGGGGGGGGGGGGGGGGGGGGGGGGGGGGGGGGGGGGGGGGGGGGGGGGGGGGGGGGGGGGGGGGGGGGGGGGGGGGGGGGGGGGGGGGGGGGGGGGGGGGGGGGGGGGGGGGGGGGGGGGGGGGGGGGGGGGGGGGGGGGGGGGGGGGGGGGGGGGGGGGGGGGGGGGGGGGGGGGGGGGGGGGGGGGGGGGGGGGGGGGGGGGGGGGGGGGGGGGGGGGGGGGGGGGGGGGGGGGGGGGGGGGGGGGGGGGGGGGGGGGGGGGGGGGGGGGGGGGGGGGGGGGGGGGGGGGGGGGGGGGGGGGGGGGGGGGGGGGGGGGGGGGGGGGGGGGGGGGGGGGGGGGGGGGGGGGGGGGGGGGGGGGGGGGGGGGGGGGGGGGGGGGGGGGGGGGGGGGGGGGGGGGGGGGGGGGGGGGGGGGGGGGGGGGGGGGGGGGGGGGGGGGGGGGGGGGGGGGGGGGGGGGGGGGGGGGGGGGGGGGGGGGGGGGGGGGGGGGGGGGGGGGGGGGGGGGGGGGGGGGGGGGGGGGGGGGGGGGGGGGGGGGGGGGGGGGGGGGGGGGGGGGGGGGGGGGGGGGGGGGGGGGGGGGGGGGGGGGGGGGGGGGGGGGGGGGGGGGGGGGGGGGGGGGGGGGGGGGGGGGGGGGGGGGGGGGGGGGGGGGGGGGGGGGGGGGGGGGGGGGGGGGGGGGGGGGGGGGGGGGGGGGGGGGGGGGGGGGGGGGGGGGGGGGGGGGGGGGGGGGGGGGGGGGGGGGGGGGGGGGGGGGGGGGGGGGGGGGGGGGGGGGGGGGGGGGGGGGGGGGGGGGGGGGGGGGGGGGGGGGGGGGGGGGGGGGGGGGGGGGGGGGGGGGGGGGGGGGGGGGGGGGGGGGGGGGGGGGGGGGGGGGGGGGGGGGGGGGGGGGGGGGGGGGGGGGGGGGGGGGGGGGGGGGGGGGGGGGGGGGGGGGGGGGGGGGGGGGGGGGGGGGGGGGGGGGGGGGGGGGGGGGGGGGGGGGGGGGGGGGGGGGGGGGGGGGGGGGGGGGGGGGGGGGGGGGGGGGGGGGGGGGGGGGGGGGGGGGGGGGGGGGGGGGGGGGGGGGGGGGGGGGGGGGGGGGGGGGGGGGGGGGGGGGGGGGGGGGGGGGGGGGGGGGGGGGGGGGGGGGGGGGGGGGGGGGGGGGGGGGGGGGGGGGGGGGGGGGGGGGGGGGGGGGGGGGGGGGGGGGGGGGGGGGGGGGGGGGGGGGGGGGGGGGGGGGGGGGGGGGGGGGGGGGGGGGGGGGGGGGGGGGGGGGGGGGGGGGGGGGGGGGGGGGGGGGGGGGGGGGGGGGGGGGGGGGGGGGGGGGGGGGGGGGGGGGGGGGGGGGGGGGGGGGGGGGGGGGGGGGGGGGGGGGGGGGGGGGGGGGGGGGGGGGGGGGGGGGGGGGGGGGGGGGGGGGGGGGGGGGGGGGGGGGGGGGGGGGGGGGGGGGGGGGGGGGGGGGGGGGGGGGGGGGGGGGGGGGGGGGGGGGGGGGGGGGGGGGGGGGGGGGGGGGGGGGGGGGGGGGGGGGGGGGGGGGGGGGGGGGGGGGGGGGGGGGGGGGGGGGGGGGGGGGGGGGGGGGGGGGGGGGGGGGGGGGGGGGGGGGGGGGGGGGGGGGGGGGGGGGGGGGGGGGGGGGGGGGGGGGGGGGGGGGGGGGGGGGGGGGGGGGGGGGGGGGGGGGGGGGGGGGGGGGGGGGGGGGGGGGGGGGGGGGGGGGGGGGGGGGGGGGGGGGGGGGGGGGGGGGGGGGGGGGGGGGGGGGGGGGGGGGGGGGGGGGGGGGGGGGGGGGGGGGGGGGGGGGGGGGGGGGGGGGGGGGGGGGGGGGGGGGGGGGGGGGGGGGGGGGGGGGGGGGGGGGGGGGGGGGGGGGGGGGGGGGGGGGGGGGGGGGGGGGGGGGGGGGGGGGGGGGGGGGGGGGGGGGGGGGGGGGGGGGGGGGGGGGGGGGGGGGGGGGGGGGGGGGGGGGGGGGGGGGGGGGGGGGGGGGGGGGGGGGGGGGGGGGGGGGGGGGGGGGGGGGGGGGGGGGGGGGGGGGGGGGGGGGGGGGGGGGGGGGGGGGGGGGGGGGGGGGGGGGGGGGGGGGGGGGGGGGGGGGGGGGGGGGGGGGGGGGGGGGGGGGGGGGGGGGGGGGGGGGGGGGGGGGGGGGGGGGGGGGGGGGGGGGGGGGGGGGGGGGGGGGGGGGGGGGGGGGGGGGGGGGGGGGGGGGGGGGGGGGGGGGGGGGGGGGGGGGGGGGGGGGGGGGGGGGGGGGGGGGGGGGGGGGGGGGGGGGGGGGGGGGGGGGGGGGGGGGGGGGGGGGGGGGGGGGGGGGGGGGGGGGGGGGGGGGGGGGGGGGGGGGGGGGGGGGGGGGGGGGGGGGGGGGGGGGGGGGGGGGGGGGGGGGGGGGGGGGGGGGGGGGGGGGGGGGGGGGGGGGGGGGGGGGGGGGGGGGGGGGGGGGGGGGGGGGGGGGGGGGGGGGGGGGGGGGGGGGGGGGGGGGGGGGGGGGGGGGGGGGGGGGGGGGGGGGGGGGGGGGGGGGGGGGGGGGGGGGGGGGGGGGGGGGGGGGGGGGGGGGGGGGGGGGGGGGGGGGGGGGGGGGGGGGGGGGGGGGGGGGGGGGGGGGGGGGGGGGGGGGGGGGGGGGGGGGGGGGGGGGGGGGGGGGGGGGGGGGGGGGGGGGGGGGGGGGGGGGGGGGGGGGGGGGGGGGGGGGGGGGGGGGGGGGGGGGGGGGGGGGGGGGGGGGGGGGGGGGGGGGGGGGGGGGGGGGGGGGGGGGGGGGGGGGGGGGGGGGGGGGGGGGGGGGGGGGGGGGGGGGGGGGGGGGGGGGGGGGGGGGGGGGGGGGGGGGGGGGGGGGGGGGGGGGGGGGGGGGGGGGGGGGGGGGGGGGGGGGGGGGGGGGGGGGGGGGGGGGGGGGGGGGGGGGGGGGGGGGGGGGGGGGGGGGGGGGGGGGGGGGGGGGGGGGGGGGGGGGGGGGGGGGGGGGGGGGGGGGGGGGGGGGGGGGGGGGGGGGGGGGGGGGGGGGGGGGGGGGGGGGGGGGGGGGGGGGGGGGGGGGGGGGGGGGGGGGGGGGGGGGGGGGGGGGGGGGGGGGGGGGGGGGGGGGGGGGGGGGGGGGGGGGGGGGGGGGGGGGGGGGGGGGGGGGGGGGGGGGGGGGGGGGGGGGGGGGGGGGGGGGGGGGGGGGGGGGGGGGGGGGGGGGGGGGGGGGGGGGGGGGGGGGGGGGGGGGGGGGGGGGGGGGGGGGGGGGGGGGGGGGGGGGGGGGGGGGGGGGGGGGGGGGGGGGGGGGGGGGGGGGGGGGGGGGGGGGGGGGGGGGGGGGGGGGGGGGGGGGGGGGGGGGGGGGGGGGGGGGGGGGGGGGGGGGGGGGGGGGGGGGGGGGGGGGGGGGGGGGGGGGGGGGGGGGGGGGGGGGGGGGGGGGGGGGGGGGGGGGGGGGGGGGGGGGGGGGGGGGGGGGGGGGGGGGGGGGGGGGGGGGGGGGGGGGGGGGGGGGGGGGGGGGGGGGGGGGGGGGGGGGGGGGGGGGGGGGGGGGGGGGGGGGGGGGGGGGGGGGGGGGGGGGGGGGGGGGGGGGGGGGGGGGGGGGGGGGGGGGGGGGGGGGGGGGAAGGGAGGGGGGGGGGGGGGGGGGGGGGAGGACAGTATATATTAAAATTTAGAGTCAAATATAGAGAAACTATTTTATACATATGCTGCTTCTTTCTTTTTTTCTATTTTAAGTTAAGGAGGGGCATGTGACCATCTTGGGCCCATACTCCCTCCCCCACTAGGTCTGATGGTTAACAAAGAGAACATGTTATTGGTCTTAGGATAGAAAGATCACCACCCTCTCTGCATTGCCAGATTGGCAAGTCATAGAGAGACAATAGACAACGACTCCAAAAATTATACCAATGAGACTATACTTCCAAAATTATATCACATATTCAGACTAATCTACCCCGGGTCTTAAAACATAGGAATCCTTATCTTCTATAACCTTCCACCATTTAGAACAAGGCAACCTTCGTTTACCCCATTATGACATGTGTTTGCTAATAGATACATCGCCAAATGCCTTCGATACAAGTGTCACGGGACTTCCCTATTAAGTGTTTTATAGACCAGCCAAAATGAGCCAAATATTTCACGTGCTGATTACCAAGTTTCTCAAGTATAATGAGGGACAAAAATGTGCATCTAAAAGAGCCAAACTTACCTTGGGATTACTAGGGTTGAAACCCCACACAGAATCTACATCATCATTATTGTCAAAGGTACCCCAAGATGGCTCATCAAAACTTCTGTTCACAAAGGATAAGACTTAAAACCACCAAAATTATGTAAGGAACGTACAGGAACAACAGACAGGTATGAGAAGTGATGAGAAAAAAAATATGAATCAACCCCCATACCTATGGGTTTCCGCATCTGCTTCGGGGCTCTTTTTGAAATGGTTATCTGAATATTCTCGAGATGGACTTTCGAATGCTGTATGTCTTGCTGGACTGCTAGATGGACTTTTTCCTGATTCGTCTTCACTATGAGTGTATGCTGATTCACTTTCGCAGGCACGTTCACCTTTACTGAAAAGTTTATCTGACATGTTGTCATCAGCATGTGACATCAAATCAGGGGACAAACTACCATTTGGAGAATAATTTTCTTTCTCAGCAGATGTGGATTTGGTTTTGGGCGGCATGGCAACATCAAATGAAAATCCTGCAAGTAAAAGACAATGCATCAGGATGTATATGCAATTCATAGATTTACCAGTCAACTCTTGCGTTATTAAATAAAAGATTGAGGCATTTGCAGTATAGTCAGAGGCATTTTCAAAAGAAAAGAAAAAAATACAAGAGCTCATGAAGCTTCATGTCAAGAACTAAAAATGTCTTCTACCTTCATCTTTGAACTTATCCCAATCTTCATCCCAAACAGATGATATCTCTGGGATTCCAGGTTGCCAGCCTAAAATTGATAAATACAAACATAAAAGGTCGTAAGTATACAACGGGCATCCAAGTACAATAATCAAAATATTGAGAAACAATTAGAAAAGTTTCTTAAAGGACAGTTGGCCATCCAGTATGATCCGAATCATCCAAAGATGATCCTAGTCATCCAAAGATTTGAGATTGAGTCCTGCTTCCAACGGGCTTGAGAAATTTTACGTATTTGAGAGGGCTACCCCCAATGCATAGCCCATTGGTTTTGCAGCACCCTCTTCCCCCACAAACTGCCCTTCCCCCCACCCCCCAACAATATATATATATATAGCAGCCCCCAAAACACTATGAAAAACAAATAAATGAGCGCGCAAACGTGTGAGAGAGAAATTTTCCTTGAAAAGCTATCGAAGTAGTAGATCGGACAGATTGATTATAATGTGCAGAGAAAGCTCCAACTTCAACATAATAATTTACTTCACTATTTGTATAGGAAAAGTGGGCTAATTTACTTCAACATAACCAATTCTATAATAAGTACGCTAGATTACCGAGAGAGACAGAGAGTTGGATTCATACATAGAAAGTAGCTTACCAATTATGAATCTCGATTATGAGTCGATCGAAATCTTCATCAACAGTCGATCGAAATCTTCATCAACAAATCGATCAAAATCTTCAAATCTTGAGAGTGAGATTCAAGCGAGATTCAAATTTACTTGAGTGAGAGAGATTTGGACAGTGAGATTCAAGCGAGAGAGAGTTGAGCGAGAGAGAGAGATTAGGCAACAACAGGAAATGAGGTACACCACCGTTGGAGACAAATTTGGGAAATAAGAGTGAAGAGGGGAGATAGGTCTAGTTTTAGATGATTTTTTTTTTTTTTAAGTTAAGAAGAACACGATTGGGTTAAATGATTTTGTGATTTTTTTAATGTAAAAACTGATTTTTTGTGATGGTTAAATAATCAGTCGCAAAAATATAGACGCAAAAAGTCATATTTCTAGTAGTGAGTGGTAGTGGAGTAGTGGCGATGGTGATAATAATGGTAGTCGGGGAGGTGGAGTGGCAATAGTGGTAGTAGTGGTGGTAGTGGAATGGAATTTGCAATAGTGGTGAAAGTGGTAGAGGAGATGAGTGGTGAGAGAGATAGAGAGATGAGTGAGAGACAGATTGAGAAGAGAGATGGAGAGAGACAGAGACAGAAAGAGAGTGATGAGCGAGAGAAAGAGACAAAGTGGTTGCCAAAAGTGCATTTTCTTGTAGTGGATCGATAAATCGAGAGGGAGCTCGGTAAATAGAGAAGATAGGAGGGAGAGAATGAGCAAGATGAACACAGTGAAAGGAGAGAAAGAGAGAGAGAGAGAGAGAGAGAGACAAACAAATAGACAGGCAGGCAAACAGAGAGAGAAAGACGGAGAGAAAAGTGATGAGTGAGAGAGAGAGAGAGAGAGAGAGAGAGAGAAATAAGAGATGAGCGAGAGATAGACAGAAAGAGAGAGAAAGAGAGCGAAAAGAGATGAACGAGAGAGAGACATAGAAAAAAAAGAGACAGAGAAAGAAAAGAGATGAGCGAGAGAGATAAAGATAGAGAAGAGAAATGATAGAAATAGAGAGAAGAGAGATGAACGGGAGAGATAGAAAAAGGGAGAGAGAGAGAGAGAAGAGAGATGAGCGAGAAAGACAGAGAGAGAAGAGAGATGAGTGTGTGTGTGAGAGAGAGAGAGAGAGAGAGAGATAAATAGATAGATAGATAGACAAACAGACAGATGGAGAAGAGTGATGAGTGAGAGAGAGAAACAAAAGAAAGAGAGAGAGAGAGAGACAGGAAGATGAAAAAATAGGTGAAAAGAGAAATATTATATCAAAAGAGTAAGACGACGTCGTTTTTTTTTTTTTTTTTTTGCCATAGAAAAATACTGTTGTATTTATTCAAACCATTTTGTGATTGTATATATATGAAGCCATCTCAAAGCCATAATATTTTTTTTTTTACTTTTTTTTTGCAATGGTACCTATTACAGTTGCAAAACACTCACATTTTTTTTTTGCGACTACAGTTGATGTCATCGCAAAAACTCTATTTTTTCGCGACAACAATCTTTTCCGTCGCAAATATTCTCCTTTTTCGAGACAACTTTTTCTGCCGTCACAAATGCTCTATTTTTCCATGACAGCAAATCGTGCCATTACAAAAACTCACCTTTTTCGGACAGCAAATTGTGCCGCCGCAAAAACTCATCTTTTTCGCGACAACAAGTTGTGCCGTCTCAAAAAGTCACTTTTGAGACGATAAGTGTGCCGTCGCAAATGCTTCCGTCTTTTAAGCCCATTTTTCTTGTAGTGAATGTACACCTTTTGAGTTAAAAAAATAAACCCTTGTTTTTTTTTCTTCTTTCCATTGTTGTCTAGGTGAGAGTAGTTTTCCTAGAGATGATTCGATTCCCTCTATCATCCAATGCAACCCATGTTTTTTTAGAATGGTGCTGATTCCATGCTACATCTATAACAAACCTGTCAGAGAGTGGATTTGGGGAGCATTGTGCATTGTTATATTAGTAATAAAAATAGAATTCAAACCATCATAAACTACCATATTAATTTGTGGTGACTACAATTTGAAAATCTGTTTACTGCAATCCCAATTCATGTGGTTAATTGCGAAATGGAGGTGATTTCGGTTTTAATTTGGAGAACCAATGTTGAATTTATGTATTAAATTCGGATATAAACTGCTGAAATATATTTACTTGCTTCATTTGGAATGTAACTGTCGAATATTATAACTATTTTTTCAATCGATCTATAACAGTTTATTCGATTGTTGATTTCCGAAGTTGGTGCACAAATTCGGCAAACCAATGCTGACATCCCCAACCCGTGAACAAGATGGAAAAATCAAGGATTTTATGGCAATGGAGTGTACAAAGATCTGAAAACGATAAGATGTAATAACAAAATGATAAATATAAAAACAAAATGGGAAGATTCCTTACCTTTAACACTATTTTAGAGGTTTTCAATGGAGATTTTTATGGAGATCTTCCATTGATGGCTTCAATGAATTCACTTCAGACATTGGAGGTTTTCGCTTCAATGGAGGGCTTCAAGTTCACAGGTAGCTCAAGAATGTGGTCTTCAGACTAGTGTTCAAGCTTCACGTGGGTGAAAGTTTTTTGGTCTTCAAGTTTTCAAAAAGTGTGTGAAAAGAAGGGGTAAATATGTATACAATAATATTTGAATGAAGGATATGATTGTAATTTTTAGTGTGTGGATTGAGAAAAAACAATCAATAAATAAATTAACAAGTGTGTGTATTAAGAAAAGATTTGCTCTGAGTTATTTAGGTGTGTGGAAATAGAATTTTTCCTTTTTTAGTCTATTTTGTCTTTTTATAGATAAAAAAATGTGAGAGGTGATGTGATCCAAAATAATTAAAAAGGTAAAAATTAACTTTTTTTTGGCTTCCCAAAAGACTACAGTTGTTTACAGTGAGCTAAATAAGTTACCTTTTTTTTTATTTTTTTTTTGTCTTTAGTAACTTTTTTAAAATTATAAAACAATTTTAAAAGTAAAAAAATTAAACATTTATAAAAAAAGTTTAAAAAGTCAAAATAAGTCAAAAGAATCTTCTTCTTTATTATTATTACTAGCGTATGCTCGTAAATAATTTTAAGATTAAAATGCAGTTATAATTTATACGTATTATGTTGAAATTTATAAAGTTTGTGTCATTTTTTGATAAAAATACTAAAAAAATATATTGAAATATTTTTCTTCTTAAAGAACTTATAACAATTTTGCTTGTATTACACGCTCTACAAAACTCAAATAAAATAACAACTCCCCCTAATCTTAATACAAATTAAGAAACAAACATATAAGATTTAAAGTTATATTGCATATCAAAATATAAAAGGCAATAAAAAAAAGTGTAAACACTGAACAAAAAATAGAAATAAAGTTATATTGTCATACACCAAAAGAGTAGGTTAAAACTTTACAAAAGATATATGTTTTACAAAAGATGTGTCACTAACATGTCATACACCAAAAATTATATTGTCATACACCAAAAATATGTATGCTTTACAAAAGATGTGTCAACAACATGTCTTCAAATATGTGTTTGCCCAAACTTCCTCCTCATTACTTTCCAAAAAGTCTTTGTATCAACTTTTATGTATCTCCAATGAGAAATATGCACAACAATCTGGTAATTTATGGAAACAAAAAAAATATAGATTAGTACATTTGTTAGAAATATACATGTCAAAATACTTTAAGATTGAAATTACCTTATTACAACCCCATCGAAGCAAGCTAGTCGTATTTCTCCTTTTAAGCTCCATAGATTTTTCGGTCCAATCCTACAAAAGTCCAAATTTCAAATTATTATTAACTTGAAATTTTTTAAAAAGTTATATAATCAACATAAATAAATCTACATGGTTACATTCTAATAAAATGTCATTTAATCTGCATAGAATACTACAGCAACACTTCAGAATAAACAATATTTGTAGTAGAATCCAAACTATCTTTAGGGAGGAGAATACTTATACGATCAAAGGATGTACATCTAGACAATGCCACATATAATTGCCCATGGCTAAACACTGGTATACGCAAATCAACCCCAACAAATTTCACAGATTGTCCTTGAGATTTATTAATGGTCAAGGCATATGCCAATCGAATTGGAAATTGACGTCTTGTCATTTGGAAAGGCATTTCTGAAGAAGATGGTGTCAAAGATATCCTTGGTATGAATGCCAAATTGCCAAACTTTTCTCTAGTTAAAATTTGAGCTTCAATTATGCGAGTGCCGCGCCTAGTAACCATCAATCTTGTACCATTACATAGTCCATCTTTCGGTGCAATGTTTCTCAACAATATTATAGGACAACCCGCTTTCAACTCTAACTTAAAAGTTGGCAACCCAGGAGGATCCAATGAATTTAAATATTCATTAGGATATCTATTTGTAATGGTAGGATCAATTTCATTATCTTCAGACATTTTATATGCTACAAGATAAGTATATAATCTCCCTGAAAAGATATTCAACGCAGTAGTATTAATTTCACTGACATCATCGTTACACGTAGACAGAATTGTGCATTCAGTTAAAAATGTTGGGGTTGACGTCTCTATCATATTCAGTTGTGGATAAACTGTAGAGAGTAATTCATTCAAATCTTGACATTTGTGTATTGTTGATGGAAGGTTAACGATTTCTTGAGGATTGGTCCCAATCTAAAAAAAAGTGAAATCAATAAAAAAATAAGTATAAACACAATTTATTAATTTAAAATAATCTATATAATATAGGTTAAAGTAGTGTTACCTCCATCAAGAAATTTGCAAAATTAGCATTTTCATGGCCTTCATGATTCAAGCGCATATTCAAATCCAAAGTCAAGATATATATATGCTTCCATAGAACAGAGTGTCTTAATGATGCATTCACAATTTGCTCACGAACTCCTTTGCGTATAACTGGTAAAATTTGTCGAAAGTCTCCACCAAGAACAACAGTAATACCCTCAAATGGCTTTTCACTATCACAAATATCCCTCAATGTACGATCAACCGCCTCAACACAATGTCTATGTTGCATAGGAACTTCATCCCAAATTATGAGTTTTGTTTCTCTAAATAACTCAGCTTGTAATGATTGTTTGCTAAACCCACAAAGTGAATTTTCCAAGACATCTAACGAGATGGAAAATGTTTAATGTGCAGTGCGACCTCCTACCAATAATAATGATACAATTCCAGGCGAAGCCACAGTAACAACGATATGCCCAAGGCTGCGACATTTTAATGCAATCGTATTGTACAGAAATGTTTTCTCTGTTCCAGCACCCCCATTCAGAAAGAAAACAGTTCCTTTATTTTGAAAAACTGAAGAAGTGATTGTATTATAAGCATTCTGTTGTCCATTATTGAGACAATCAATAGTAATTTGTGGATTTGCATGTTGTGCCTCACTCTGCAGTTGCTGATGTTCAAATATCAATCGATTACCAACTACTACACTCCAATTTACAGTAGGTAGTGGCATGGGTGGGAAGTCAATTAAACTTTTTCCTGATTCATGAAGCATTTGATTCAAAAGATGGAGACCATAATCTTCAATTTGAGCCTCAGTTGGTTTAGAAATGGCAAACAATGTGCAAATCTTATGTGCAAGATCATCATATATATGCGTTGAAAATTGATTCCATAATGCACATGGATTTAGTGGAGAGCATTGGGTGAGAATAATACTAAACAATCTCCTCAACTGATATCCAGTTTTTATAATTGCAGCCTCTTTCAAGAATTGTATTCATTTTTCATCTTCTTCTAAAAGCCCCCTTTCAATACATGCTAATTTAAATGTATCATGCACAACATTATCGACCGTGCGTAAAGACTGAAACGACTTTGGTCATTTGACAACGGTTTGTAACAAACGTAGATAAAATCTTTCACCATAATTAGGGCTAGCAAAGTACATTCTACCAATTGTATATCTCCTTTCTCTTGATTTCCATCTCTTTTCTGACTTGAGCCAAACAAAATGTTGTGGAAATTCTTGATAAGTGAATGGACATTCATCTTCACTGGTAGCACAATATGCAAAGAAGCCAGTAAGAGTTGACATTTGTTGACCAGCTTTAGATTGAATCGTTTGTAATGACTCTTCTGGGTTAAAAACAACACGATGCATTCCAGGTAAATGAAGTGCCAATCGTACAACTGTTGGCATCTCTGCATGCAAAGGATGACCAAATATTCGCCAAGCAGCTTTTGGAGGTCCAATATACCTTGCATCGAGATATTGTTGAATCTCATTTATCATTCCTAACACCATTGTTGTACGATCATAACCCTTATTAATGTACTTATGTATATACTTGACACATCTTATTCCGGCACAAACTTCCACATTTATATGACAGTTGAAAAGTTTTGAAAGATATGCATTGTATAGTAAGACATCCTTGTTATCAACTTCTTACCCCCTCACAGTATGTATTTGACCATTATTGCGACGACGATAGATAGGGTATCCATCTTGATCCATAGTTATTGTTTCTGTGAAAGCTCGAGGGTATCTCTTAGTGCATCTACCATTTTCCATACATGGTGCTTGCGGATTTCAAGCACCACATGGTCCATGTACCATACAACATTTGATAGTTTCAAAAAGCATAGGATCATCTTTTGGATCTGAAAATTCTGCACAGACCAATTTGTCTACTTGAGCACATGTCCAAATTTTGTCTGGACCCTTGAGAAATAAAAGTGCATGCATATGAGGGAGTCCTTGTTTTTGAAATTCAATTGTAAAAACATGTGCACCTTTATTTCCAAACACTTTATTTGTTTCTATGTCCTTTATCAAACATTTTCTCTTCAACTAAAAAACATGGGCAATTAAATCAGGACGATCAATAGGTTTTTGATAAGGTAATAATGCTAAAGTAATTTCTGGCCAATTGGGATTTGTAGTCATGGTAAGAAAAATATCTGGGTGTTGGTTGTATCGTGTGATAGCCATTGAATCTTGAAAGATTTCAAACATATGTCTAGGACTACCAGTAAATGAAGATGGCAAAACAAACCTTTGACCAATTTGTCCAAGTCGTATATAATCTGGATTCATATCTAACAACTCTTGGTAAAGCTCAGCCCAAAGTTTTCCTTGATTAAGCTTGTAGTATGTCAATCGATTTTGCTCAGTTGCAGCCCAAGCATCTACTAAAAACTCTTGAAATAGTTTCCCACCTCTCAAAATTGTTGAATACTCCGTGGGTCATTCAAACAAACGATAACTATAAAAATTCATTTGAGTAAGTCGATCAGTTAAAGGTCGATCATACTGAACATTCCACAATTTTAACTCAGGTTCCCATCCAAGCTCACCATATGGAAATAATAGAACATAATGTAATTGCAAGTATGCTGGGTGACATTCATTAATTTGCATCAACTCATTATTTCCTCGGAAATGTAAGATAATATCTCTCATTTCATTTACCTCTGTTCCATTACCTCGTATTACAATTGCAATCTCATCTGTAGTTGGTAGGTTATACCGACATCGATCAGTTGTTGAATTGTGATGAAGATGCGCAGGTAGATTATGTCCTGCCGAGTCTAATTGATGTAAAATGGCATGAGCCTGGCGATATTTATCTACAAATACATTGACTTGTAACAAACTATCTTGAATAGTTTTGAGAACATCTCTTCTCAAGTTAAGATTTCTACGATTACGAATTTCTAAAGCTGAATAAGGGTCATAGATATACAACTGAGCATAACTCGCATCCTGCCCTGGTTGTGGTTATAGTGATCCTGTTCGATGTCGCAATTCCCCATGAATTGTGAATGATGTAGGGCCTCTTCCACTGAGTACTCTAGGATCCAATGTAGCACTAAGACTTGTAAAAGCATTGGCTGCATTGTACACTCGAGTATAACTTCAAAAGGATTTTGATTGATCATTATTCCCATCATACAATGCCTGAAATGGTGGAGGGGGTGTAATAAGTAAAGGTAGCCTAATCTTTCCTTCCAAACAGCAAGTTCCGAATAAGGGACACTTTATAGATGATTTTGTCAATTTTTCATCCATCTAATGTAAGGCTGAACAATAAGGACATAATACATCCATCTTGCCAAGATAATGGCGGCAAAAATATTTGTGTGCCCGGGTGTTAATTGATATACTCGTAGGTAGATCTTCTAAATCAATTTATAGGAGTAGACCTACGAATATTTGTGTATAAATAAAATTCTGTAAAACAAAACGGTATGAGTAAAAATATGTATTTCAAGATTAGACACAGTAGTTTACCGATTCCTTGGTGAAGCTAAAGATGTGCTTGGCATAGAAAACGAACATGCAGAATGATGGGTAACCATTGTTCGTTTTTGTGCCGAATGAGAATCTTCAGTTATTGTTTCCCACTCCAAGCAAGTGTGATCGTGACGAATTGGTGTTAAAGAACGTTGTCTTAGTTGAACACATTCTTCTAATCCCTCTTGTTCTCATTGCAAGCATTGAAATTAAAAGTATGACTTTTCAATTTTTTCACGCTCTCGCCGTGCCCGTTAGGCCAATGCAGCTTTTGATATTACATTATCATTTTGTGCCTAAAATGAAAATATTTTATCATTGAAGCAAATTATGTGAATATTTTGTGTTTAAAATGAAACTATCTTAATTTTGTTTTCTATTTTATTTGTTTTATACATTTAATAGTGTTATCTTTATTTCTTCCTTTCTTATTTCTTCCTTTTCCCTTTCCCTTTCTTTGTTTTCTATTTTATATATTAAATAAGAATTAAAAACCTATCTTATTTAGTTTTTCCTTTTTTATATATTTTTTCTTTATTCCTTCGTTTCTTTTTTCCTATTCTCTTTATATAAGTAGCAACTTATGGATGCTACATTATAAATGCTGTAACGCCCTCAAAATAACAACATTAAACCCATCAATAAAGATATGCATTGACATATGTAATAACCACGTTCTTCCATTTATCAGAATTTCATTACATAAGTATTACATGTTAACAACAAAAGCAAATGCCCTAAGGGCTTACAGCTTTCCAAGTTAACACTTGGTTACAACAAAAGAGTACTAACTCATACACATTAAGCCCTTGGCTTGAATTTACATGTAATACATCAAAAAGTAAAAC
>NW_021025458.1:74530-169393 GCF_004153795.1 Camellia sinensis | reverse complement strand
CCGTAGAACAACAAAAGTGTGCCCGCCTCTAGCCTCCCAAGCTATTGCCCTTGGAGGTGGCAGCTCCTGTACCTGAAAATGATATTCCCATATAGGGTGAGCCACAGCCAGTAAAATACACTAAACCAACCATGAACAATGACTAAAAGATTAGCAATTGATAGTGCCAACACTGATACTTCACATAAATCACATATTTATGTCATACGACTTATGAGTCCAAGTTACCTTTCATTTTTCTTTTCAACAGATAAGCATATAAGCTTATACCCACATTCTCAACAGATATGTATAATAACAATATCCACATTCACAGATAAGCATAT
Organism: Camellia sinensis; assembly: GCF_004153795.1. Taxonomy (NCBI): domain Eukaryota; kingdom Viridiplantae; phylum Streptophyta; class Magnoliopsida; order Ericales; family Theaceae; genus Camellia; species Camellia sinensis. Next base: position 169,067 of record NW_021025458.1, on the reverse strand, counting down.
AAGCTATATCCACATCACAAAGATAAGCATTAACTCTATCTTCACTTCTTTAGACAAGCATATGATTGTATCTACGGAGTTCATCTCCTATCTTCTCCCAACACTATCCGGTTTAGAGGTACATCCCCTATCTTCCCCTAAACGCGGAGTACATCCCCCATCTCCTCCTCTACACATAACGTATACAAACACATTGGTTCTATATACAATCACTCAATTACATTCAGTTAATGTATTCTATCAACCGTCAAATTTCATGACACATTCCATTGATTAGTTTCCGTTTGCCTAATCATCATGCATTGTCTACAACAATCACGACTATCCTCCACCGATAGCCCAAAGCAGTTTTTCTAAACAGAAAAAAAAAATGCCAAATGGATATTCAATCAACATTTCATTTCCTCATTTCTCACAATTAATTATCCCAATTAATCAAACAATGTAATTAGGTCGTTATCCATAATTACCATTTCAACCCTTAGGTCCCATTTTCATCAATGATTTAACATTTATTCCATTTCTCTATGCCAAACATGAATCTAGGTTTATTATGAATAAACCCCAACTTTTGTAAAATAACATAAAGCCCTAAACTTTCACAAATTACCAAACCAACCCAACATCTCAATACTAAAATTTAAAGACAAAATCCATAGAGAGGAGTAGGATATCCCTACCTCGAAGTTTGAGCCAAAAGGAGATGAAGACTCGAAGATCAACGTGCTCCAAATCCAAACTTTTTCAGATTAAAACAAAGCTCTCAACGCCCTCTAACTCTTTAACAAAGGCCCTAGGCTAGATTCACACTCAGGGAGATCAAATCTTAGAGAGAGTGTAAGTTTAGAGAGAGAGTGTCTCGGATCAAGGGTTTGAAAGAAAAATAAAGTGAAAAAGTGATGTTTCAAAACGCTACTGTCCGCTGATATAAAACACTCTCGCTCGAGCGAAGACTTGGTCCTCGAGCGACCAGACACAGAAACTCTCGCTCGAGCCAAGGACTCTTCGCTCGAGCCAAAAACTCAGAAGTGCGCTCGGCGAAGGAATGCTCGCTCGAGCCAACAACTCACCCTCAGGTCTGCAACCAGGAGCACGCTCGAGCGACAGACCTCTCGCTCGAGCGAAGAACAAACCAGACCGCTCGAGCACAAGAAAAGCTCGCTCGAGCCAAGAAATACAACTCTCAGGTCCAGAACCAGACACCATCGCTCACTCGAGCGAATCCACTCTGGCTCGACCCACCAGACACGAACTCAACTCTCGCTCGAGCGACCAATTACTCGCTCGAGCGAAGGTCCAAACTCTAGGCAGCAACACTAGACTCCAAACAACAAACCAACCTGAAAAACCTGCCCAACATCCTATAACTCAATACACCAGTAAAGAGGATGCAAACAAATAGATATTATAGATTCCAAACATAAGCCTTATCAGCACCTCTTGCGATAAGTATATACAACGGAATCCACCATGTGCGCCTCACATGAAATGATTTAAGATCACTACCTCTTGCGCAATAACCTCTCTAAAGATATTTTTGGTGACTAATTTGCGTTCATTCTTAATGCGCCCAACTAGCGCAGATGCGCCCAACTAGCCTTATTGATTTTTTAGTTTATTTTTTTTTTTTGGGGACAATTTTAGCCAAAAATCCAACCCAACTATATGCCAAATGAGTGCTATATAGATTTGAGGTCCCGTTTGTTTTTAGAGATAGAATGGAAGTGATTGATAGTGAGGGGACTAATAGTAGGTTTATTATAAATAAAACCCTAACTTTTGTAAAATTACACAAAAGCCCCGAACTTTCACGAAATTACCAAACCAAACCCAACATCTCAAAATACTAAAATTTAAAGACAAAATCCATAGAGAGGAGTAGGATATCCCTACCTCGAAGTTTGAGCCAAAAAGGAGATGAAGACTCGAAGATCAACGTGCTCCAAATCCAAACTTTTTCAGATTAAAACAAAGCTCTCAACGCCCTCTATCTTTTTAACAAAGGCCCTAGGCTAGATTCACACTCAAGGGAGATCAAATCTTAGAGAGAGTGTAAGTTTAGAGAGAGAGTGTCTCGGATCAAGGGTTTGAAAGAAAAATAAAGTGAAAAAGTGATGTTTCAAAACGCTACTGTCCGCTGATATAAAACACTCTCGCTCGAGCGAAGACTTGGTCGCTCGAGCGACCAGACACAGAAACTCTCGCTCGAGCCAAGGAACTCTCGCTCGAGCCAAAAACTCAGAAGTGCGCTCGAGCGAAGGAATGCTCGCTCGAGCCAACAACTCAAACCCTCAGGTCTGCAACCAGGAGCACGCTCGAGCGACAGACCTCTCGCTCGAGCGAAGAACAAACCAGACCGCTCGAGCCAAGAAAAGCTCGCTCGAGCCAAGAAATACAACTCTCAGGTCCAGAACCAGACACCATCGCTCACTCGAGCGAATCCACTCTGGCTCGACCCACCAGACACGAACTCAACTCTCGCTCGAGCGACCAACTACTCGCTCGAGCGAAGGTCCAAAACTCTAGGCAGCAACACTAGACTCCCAAACACAACCAACCTGAAACAAACCTGCCCAACACATCCTATAACTCAATACACCAGTAAAGAGGATGCAAACAAGATAATAAACAACTACCCACATCCACGGACACATGTCCGGATCACTGTTCAACAAGGGTAAACCCGGGATCGCTATAAATGCACATGTATCCATGCAAAATAAAAATAAAAAAATTTGAAAAACACATACAAATAATAGCAAGTTACAGGAAAACATATTACAATCATTCTACAAACACAACATATAACAATAAATTCATTTTATACACTCATATCTTTTAACTATTCAAAATTTTGATTAGTTTTGCATCATATTTTTAAAAAAGAATATATACCACTTGACATGCATTTGTCATTCTCTTGCTGGAAGGAGCCATCTTTTCTTTTCCTTTAGACATTGGATTGACATTTTCTTTTTCTTTTTCTTTTGCCGAACAAATATAAATAAAATATTCAAAAGATTAAAAAAAATCTTATATAATCTTATATAAATAAAATACATACAATGTTTGACTTGATTTTGTACTTACCGCACAAGCACGGATAACATTAAGGTCATGCTCATCATGGATGACCACACCAACATTTCTAGATGGAGTTGTAGGAGGAGGCCTACAGAAATAGATTGTGAACAAATTAAAATCTACATAATAAAGTGATAATAGTAAGAGTAAAAAATTCAAGATTGTCTTGGGTAAAAAATTCTTTTTCTTTTACCAATTTGGTGTTAAAGAAGATTGTCTTGGGTTAATACATTCCTTCGATCTTTCTCTTTCTCTTTCTCGTTCTCGTCGCAGGCATTGTCCCAATTGGTATGCAGAACATGGCTTTTGATTTTTTTCACGTTCTCGCCGTGCACGTTGGGTCAATGCAGCTTTTGATAACACATTATCATTGTGTGCCTAAAATGAGAATATTATATAAGAAGGTGCATAAAATGTGAAGATTAACTAACTTGCTTCCCTTTCATCATGTATTTTTTCTTCCTTTTATCTAACTTTTCATCTTCACTCGGTTAAGTTGTTAGTCATATAAGAACCAATGCATGTATTGATGAAATTTAAAAAGGGAGGGAAAAATAATTTGAAAACACATTAAGCACACAAAACTGTAAACTCACTATGCACACACTTATTGGTTTAAAGATACTACCTATCTCTTTACAAAATGTACGTTGAAAAGGTAAATATTAGATCATTGGGTACGTAAAATATAAATATTAGCGTGTAATGTCTTGTACTTTCCTTTTCACTCTTCTTGTTGTTTCTGTTATATTAAAATGCATTTTTTTCTTTTTCTTCTTTCCTTAAGAACTTCTTATAAGAAAAATAAAAATTAAAAAAAAATTATATTATATAGTTTCCTTTTCATCACATATTTGTTTTTTCTTCTTATTTTCCTTTTTCATTTTCTTCTATTATATTTTTATTATGCTATGTTGTAGATGCAACATATTGTACAAATGCAACATATTTTTATCATACAAATAGACAAACACATTAAAAATTCAAATTAATGTTCATACATATGCATTAGCATGTTGTACAAATTCTTACTTTAACATGCTTCAGAAAAACATTTCACATTCAATAAAAAGAATTGAATAAATTTTTGAAAAAGAAACTTTTGAAAAATATACATAAAAAAGAGTATATGACACTATGCAATTCCTAAAAAAATCTATATAATATTCGAAAAAGAAATTTTTAAAAATTGTTGAGAAACCAAACCATGGGATGTGCATTTTCCTTTCTTTTGCCATAAGGAATAGTTTTTTTTTTGTTTCCTTTGATATTGCTTTGTCTTTTTCCTTTGCCTTTGCCTATAAAAAATAAGTAGAATAAATTTATAAATTATTTTTAAAATAATAAGAAAATAAATGTCCAATGTTCAAGTGACTTTTAGGCTTACCTCTTGAATGCGAATAGTATTAAAGTCACGCTCATCGCAAATAACAACATTAACATTTCTTTCTTGAAGAAATCGAACCTATACATACAAAAACTTTAGAGTGATAAATAAAACTTTATACACATAAATAAGAAAATTAGTAAAGGGAGGTGATATTACGGTTCGGTGTAAGTCCCCATCCACCTATAAAGTATGAGGAAAAAAAATAATTAGAATAGTGATATTGTCCATAACTGTTGTACTTCAATTTATAAGAGATGTACTTAAATTTATATGAAGAGAAAAAAGAAAAAAAAAAAACTTACTTGACCAAAAATAGTGATATTGTTCATAACTGTTATATTTCAACCTAAAAATATTTGGTTATATAATTTTAGATACAAAGAAACAAAAAATTAGCAATAATAAAAGTTAACATGTTATTTCCAAATCTGTTGCTACCAAATCGAATAATAAAATTCAAAATTTTATTTAAATAAATAACTGCCATGAATAGAAAATACTTGACGGGTTACAATCAAGAGGAGAAGAAATAAATAAAAATATAAACTTCTAAGAAAAAGAAAAAGGCCAACCCAATGTTTAGAATAGATGTATTTTAACAATCACATTAAAATGATAAAATTAAAATCGGAGTACAATAATTGTCCAAATTTGAACTATTCTCTTTTCTAACTGACTTCAATTTTATAGATATGAAATTAAAACCAAAATCAAAACCCGTTATAATCACAATCACAAATTTATGCCAAAAAAAATAATTCAACAGATACCAAAGGCACGTGCCTTCTCTGTTTAGAATGGTACAATCTTTTTTTTTTTTTTAATTTTTTATAACAAAATGTTAAATACATTTTTTTGGATTAAGTTAAATACTCGGTGAATTTGATTCAAAACAAAACGGATTATGTTAAATACTTCCGTTAAGTTAAATACTTGTAAGTTTAATACATTTTTTTTTCATGAAGACAACTAAAGTAATACGCACACATATACATTGACCAGAATTTTTGAAATACAACATAGAATATTATATTCCCTTAAAAAGGCGCAAAAAAAAAAAACAAAACAAAACAAAACATAACATAAACTCTCTTGCCATATTACACATAAATGTTAAAATGCCAAGTCTTTCAAATTTTTCTTTTAATTAGGAACTCTAGATATTCACAAAAAAATTAAATGAAAAATATTTATCATCTGTACATTAGAATCACACAGCAAATAAATATTACATTTGAATGGTACAACTAAATAAATGTATTACATAGCAAATAAAATGTTAAATAATTTATTTTGAGTGTGAGTTTAATTTTTTTGTTACAGGAAGATCAACTAAATAAATCACCCTTAATTTTTTTTTAAATAGTTCCAAACAAACAGTTCATTTCCTATCAGACTAATTTGTACAATACAAAGCACTAATCACAAACCAAGTCCCAAATAACCCCTCTCTCTCTCTCTCTCTCTCTCTCTCTCTACATTCTTTAAGAAACCCATAATCAAACTTACATTTTCTGAGTTAACCCAACGTTTAGAATAGATGTTTTTTTAACAATCACATTAAAATGATAAATTAAAATTGGAGTACAATAATTGTCCAAATTTGAACTTTTCTCTTTCTTAACTGACTTCAATTTTATAGAGATGAAATTAAAACCCATTATAATCATAAATATTTTGAAGTTCACCATTTATGACTTGGAAAGTCCAAAATAAATTTCAGCGAAAAAAAAAATCACCACATAAGAAAGCCATTTTATAAGCAATAATGAATAATTATTTCATCAAGCAACTAAAGTAATACACACATATGCATTAACTAGAATTTTTGAAATGCAAAAAAAAAAGAACATAAACTCTCTTGCCATATTACATATAAATGTTAAAATGTCAAGTCCTTCAAATTTTTCTTTTAATTAGGAACTCTAGATATTCAAAAAAAATAAATAAATGAACAAAATAGTCCCTTTATTTTTATTTTTAGAATCACACAACAAATATACTACATTTGAATAGTACAATTTTTTATTTTTTATTTTATAATAAAATGTTAAATACATTTTTGTGGGTTAAGTTAAATACTTGGTGAATTTGATTCAAAGCAAAATGGATAATGTTAAATACTTGGGTTAAGTTAAATACTTGAAATACAACATAGAATATAACATAGAATACTATACTCATTTAAAAAGGTGCCAAAAAAAAAAAAACATAAACTCTCTTGTCATATTACACATAAATGTTAAAATACCAAGTCTCTGAAATTTTTCTTTCAATTAGGAACTGTAGATATTCAAAAAAAATTATATGAAAAATATTTATCTTTTGTACAACACAGAGCACTAACCACAAACTAAGTCCCAAACAACCTCTCTCTCTCTCTCTCTCTCTCTCTCTCTCTCTCTCTCTCCATTCTTTGAGAAACTCATAACCAAACTCACATTTTCTGAGTCAACCTAGCATTTAGAATAGATGTTTTTTTAACAATCACATTAAAATGATAAATTAAAATTGGAGCACAATAATTATCCGAATTTGAACTTTTCTCTTTCTTAATTAACTTTAATTTTATAGAGATGAAATTAAAACCAAAATAAAAACCCATTATAATCATAAATATTTTGAAGTTCACCATTTATGACTTGGAAAGTCCAAACATAAATTTATGCCCAAAAAAAAAAAAAAATTCACCAGATAAGAAAGCCATTTTATAAGCAATAATGAATAATTATTTCATCAAGCAACTAAAGTAATACACACATATGCATTGATCATAATTTTTGAAATGCAACATAGAATATTATACACCCTTAAAAAGGTGGGGGAAAAAAAAGGAACATAAACTCTCTTGCCATATTACACATATATGTTAAAATGCCAAGCCTTTCAAAAAAAAAATTAAATGAAAAAAAATAGCCCCTTTCTTTTTAGAATCACACAACAAATACACTACATTTGAATGGTACAATTTTTTTTGTTTATAACAAAATGTTAAATACATTTTTTTGGGTTAAGTTAAATACTTGGTGAATTTGATTCTGTAACGCCCTCAAAATAATACATATAAACCCACATTCTTGACATGCATAGACATAAAAGAATAAAGCATATTTCTATTTATCAGAGTATTCATTACAAAGTATTACATGTTGACAACAAAAGTAAATACCTTATGGGCTTACAACTTTCCGAGCCAACACTTGGTTACAAAAATGAGAGTACTAACTCATACACATTAAGCCTTCGGCTTGAATTTACATGTAATACACAAAAAGTAAACAACGAAAGAGTTTTCAACTCCCAGAACCTCCCAAGCTATGTCCTTGGAGGTGGCATATCACCTGAACCTGAAAATGATGTCCCATATAGGGTGAGCCATAGCCCAGTAAAGATATACTAAACCAAATATGAACAATGACTAAAACAATAACATTTGATAGATGGTTAACACTTACAAACCAATTTAAATCACTATACAGTTCCATGACAATCATGTCCATGTTACGTTTTCCTTTCCTTTACTTAACAAGTCTTCAATTCATAACATGGCTTAGAACCTGGCCAACAATATAATGAGACTACGACTCATATTAAAGCACTTCTTTTTTAAATGAGATAACAACTTACATCAAGACACTTCCATATTCTACAATAGATACACATATTTGCTGTATCAATGTCACATTAAAACACTTCCATACTTCACAATAGATACACATATTTGCTGTATCAATGGAGTCCATCCTCTATCTCCTCCAAATAATATCCGGTTTAGGAGTCCATCACCTATCTCCTCCCAAACCGTGGAGTACATCCCCTATCTCCTCCCACACAATACAATGTATATAAACACTTATCATAGACAATCATCAATCAATACACATATTTGATATATTATTCCAACTGTCATATTCAATGACATAACACGTTCGATTAGTTTCAATTTTCCCTAATCAACATACGGTGTCTACAACAATCAAGACTATCCTCCACCGATAGCCCAAAGTAGTTATTTCTAAACAGATAATAAATGCATCAAACAGATATAATCTCAACATTTTCATAGGTGAGTGATAAATTAATCCAACCACCCCATTTATTCTCATAACATCTTAATTTCATTATTTCACAATGAATGTTATTAATTACACTAATGACCCAATAAAACCCACATATGGCATTTTTCCTCTTTTTCTCAACATTAGCCCAAAGGCTCATTTTTCACCCATAATTTATAAACAACCTCTATTTCAAGTCTATAACACAAATTTGACTCAAACATGGAAAACCCCTCTTTTATAAATTACAAATCAACTCTAACTTTTCCAAAATTTACCAAGCCACACCAACTAATCAAAATGACCAAAGCTTAAGTCAAAACTCATAAGATGGAGTAGGGTTTCCTTACCTCGAAATAAAGAGACCAAATGGAGAAGATGGTGAAAACCCAAAGTGCTCCAAATCCACTATTTTTCAGATTAAAATGTAGCCCACACCACCCTATGTATTTCTTATAAAGGGATTAACGTAGAAACACTCAAGAACTAGATCAAACCTTAGAGAGAAGGTGTATGTAGAGAGAGAAGCTGTCAAAATTAGGGTTTGAAATGAAAAATGTATTCAAAAAGTGAAGAAGAAACTGCTGCTGTGTGCTGAAATAACAGAGGCTCGCTCGAGCGAAGAAGTGGTCGCTCGAGCGACCAGACACAAAGGACCCTCGCTCGAGCGTAGAAAGCCTTGCTCGAGCCAACAATACGAAACTTCAGGTCTGCAACCCAGAAGCACGCTCGAGCGAAGAAAAGCTTGCTCGAGCGAAGAAATCCAAAACATACAGCTTGCTCGCTCGAGCCAAGAATTACAACTCTCAGGTCCAAACCCAGACGTAGACGCACACTCGAGTGAAGAAATCCTGGCTCGAGCGAAGGAGCTAAAACACAGAGCTCGCTCGAGCGACAAAAGCCTCGCTCGAGCGAAGAACCAAAATTCTGGACAGCAACCATTTGTTCCCAATCACGTCCAACCTGTAACAATCCTGCCCAAAACATCCTATAACTCAAATACAAAGTATTGAAGGACGGAAACAAGATATAATAACAACCAACACCACGGAACCCAAGTCCGGAATACTATAATCAATGGAGAAAAAATCGGGATCGCTATAAATTGATCAGAATTTTTTGAAAGACAACATAGAATATGTACAGGAAAGAAATAAACCTTCTCGTATAATCCTGTTAATCAAATCTGCGCTCCTCCGTACGACGTCGCTTTATTACCTGAAAACACAAACGTGAGCTAGCAGGCGGGTGTGTGCCGGAAACCTCTCCGATGCCTAAGTCAGTAAGCTTGACAAATAGACAAAAGCTCTGTGTATTCAGAAAACAAAGTTGTGTTACCTCTCTAAAGGTGATGTTGTGAGCTTTTATAAGTTTCGTGTGGCACAATCCCAGTAGGACTTTTACTCCTCCATGTAGAGTCCTCTTAGGATTCATACTTCTGAAAGATAATGCTTATCCTTCAACACCCCCCTCACTACTTAAACCAAGTGAGATGGTTTTACCATGGTAGGTTTCTAATAGGTCCGAGGTAATCATGGCTATGCTGAGCCGCAGAGTAGACCGAACTATCCTTAGTTCGGTTCTTCCTTTCACTACACCTTATCTCGGTTCTCTCATGTACAAACCATGGTGTGATTAGACCGAGCTACCGAATAGTAAGGTTCTGACCGTTCTAACCACAATACGCCATGACCGGGCTAACTCTGAGACTGGACTAACTTCAAAGCGTCTTTAGACCGGACTAACTTCAAGTCTCCTCCGGACCGGACTAGCTTCGGGGCTCTGGGACCAGACTAACTTCAAAGCCTTTTTACTCAGCCCTTCGTATTGTGGCCCGTGACGGCCCATTACCCAGCTCGGCCCAATTTTCATATAAATTACCCTTCTATCATCCTTTGCTTCATAGTCGCCAGAAATTTGGTTTACCACCAGCTGTGAGTCGCTGTAGACCATTAATTCGGTGGCCTTCATGTAGAATGTCGTTTTGAGACCCGCAAGAAGTGCTTCATACTCTACTTCGTTGTTTGACGCTGGGAAGCCAAGGTTGATTACTTGCTCCACAACCAGGCCGTCTGGTGAGATGAGAACTATGCCAAGTCCTGCACCATGCCGGTTGGACGCTCCATCCACAAAGAGCTTCCACATCTCTCCAACGAACAACTTTCAGCAAGTGGAGGGGTTTGATGATGCCGTGGGGTCAAGAATGTTGCTGGTGTTTTCTTTAAGGTCCATGCTTGCGGTCTGCCCCTCGCTATCTGATTGTACCAAGTCTTTTTTTGTTGGTGAGTCTTGGTTTGGTGTGGCTTGGTTTGCTTCTTCCTTGCTGTCTTTAGTCTGGTCGGCCTTGGAGTCTGATTGAGTACCTTCTGCTAGGGGTTGCGTTATTCCGGCATCAACTTCCATCCTTAGTTCTGTTGTGTCAGTTAGGTCGACTGGGCAGATATGATGACTTCCTGGTGTGAATTCTGCGACAAAATTTGCCAATGCTTGAGCTTTTATTGCGGTCCTGGGTTGGAACTTGATGTCGTATTGCCCCAACTCTACTGCCCACTTCAGAATTCGCCTAGAAAAGTTTGCCCTTTCAAACAAAGCTTTTAATGGAAAGGTTGTGAGGACAACTATGGTATGGGCGTGAAAGTAGTGCGACAACTTCCTTGAGGCCATCATCAAGGCCAATGCCAGTTTTTCCAGTGGCAAATACCTTGTTTCGGCTCCCAGCAATGTCTTGCTGACATAATAAATGGGTAGATGTTGAATCCCTTCCGCACGGACCAACACTGCACTAATTGCATGCTGAGAGACTACCAGGTACAGGAAGAGCTCTTCTCCAGGTATTGGGGTGACCAGCAATGGTGGAGAAGACATGTATTCTTTCAAGCTTTCTAGAGCTTGGTCGCATTCTTCATCCCATTCGAACTTGGCTTTTAGTGCATGGAAGAATGGTCGTAGTCTGTCTGATGACCGGTTTATGAACCGATTGAGCGCAGCTGCTATGCCGGTGAGATGCTGCACTTCTTTCACTGAGTTTGGTCTCTCCAAATCCTGGATTGCTGTGATCTGGGAGGGGTCTGCTTTTATACCCCGGTTGGTCATAAGGAAGCCCAGGAATTTGCCAGATCCTACTCCGAATGCACACTTGGATGCATTGAGGCGCAACTTGTGCTTCTTCAGGATTTCAAGCATCTCTCCTAGGTCCTTGAGATGGTCATTCTCATCCTTGCTCTTGACCACAATGTCATCGATGTAAGCCTCCATTGTTCTGCCTAACAATGATTCAAACATCTTGGTGACCATTCGTTGGAATGTTGCCCCTGCGTTCTTTAGGCCAAAGGGCATGACCTTGTAACAGTACAGTCCTCTTGGAGTTGTAAAGGATGTGACCTCCTGGTCTGGTTCATGCATGGCGATTTGGTGGTAGCCTCTGTATGCATCTAGAAAGCTAAGTCGGTTGTGCCCCGCCGTTAGGTCTACCAGTTGATCTATCCGTGGTAGAGGAAAGCTGTCTTTTGGACATGCCTTGTTGACTGTTTTGTAGTCGACACAGACACGCCACTTGCCATTCTTCTTTGGCACCACAACTGTGTTGGAGATCCATCTTGGGTAGTGCACATCTCTGATTGCTCCTGCCTCCAGCAGGTTTCCTACTTCTTCAGCCACTATCTCGGCATGGTGGAGTGCCGATCTGCATGTGCGTTGGATGATTGGTCTGGCGGATGGGTGGACATTGAGTTGGTGACAGATGAAGTTGGAATCAATACCTGGCATGTCGTATGGCGTCTAGGCGAACACTTCGATGTTAAAGGTCAAAAATTCCAACACCTCTAATCTCTCAGTGCTAGACAACGACGAACCGAGCAAAAAGAACTTATCCGGGTTCTTTTCATCTATTCTTACCTCTACCAAGTCCTCCACCGCTTTCTGATCAGCCGCTTTGCCGACATCTGCGAATAGCTCATTGTTCTCAGGTTCTTCCACCGAATGAACGTATCCTTTGGCAGCGCGGCTGCCATTCACCTTGACGAAGCATTGCTTCAACATGATCTGATCTCCATAGACTTCTTCAATTACCCCGGTATTGTTGGGGAACCGCATTACTTGGTGGTAGGATGATGCCACCGATCACATGGCATGCAGCCATGTTCTGCCCAAGATGATGTTGTAAGTGGAGGGGACCTTCAATACCCAGAACTCCACTTGTTTCGTCACGCTGCCTGCTCTGACTGAAAGAATTATTTTGCCGACGGGCCATTCTGGCATGGAGTTGAATCCAATTAGGGGAGATACGGCAGGCGCCAAGTCTTTGTCTTGTAGCTTTAATTGTTTAAATGTTTCGTAGTACATGATTTCACATGAACTACCCTCGTAAATCAGAATCCGCTTGACATCAAAATCCTTGACTCGGAGAGTGACGACCAGGGCATCATTGTGAGGGCAATATATCCGTTCCAAGTCTTTATCCAAAAAAGAAATGACGTTTGTAGCTTCTGTCTTCCCCTTCTTGATGGCAGGTTGGGCACTTAGTACCTCTCTTAAGTGTTCAGCCTTTTTGATTGATCCCCTGAGCTCGCATACACGCTCAGGTTCAAAGACTCCATGTATCACATTGATAATGCCTTGAGGTGGGGCATCGACTGGCATCCCGTTGGGGTTATTGTGATCCTGGGGGGCTAGTTTCATCCCTCCTTCAATGTATTTATCCAAGTGTCCTGCTGTCACCAACTCCTCCAGGTGTTGTCTCAATGGCGTGCAATTCTCAGTGCGGTGCCCCTTTTCTTTATGGAAGGTGCACCACGATCTTTCGTCGTAGTCCTTCTGCGCTTCCCCTAGTTTGGCTAGCCATCTGATGAAAGGCTCATCTCTTATTTCACTTAGGATTCGGTAGATCGGTTTCTTGAATACCGTGGTTATGGCCATGCGGACCCTCAACCATCTTTTATCCTGGTCCTCTCCGTTGTCTCGTCTGCCACGTCCGTTTCTGTTCGGACGATCTACCGTGTTGACCTTTGCTGAGGTCTTCTTTTCTGGTGCTGTGGTCGTGCCAGATTTTGCTTTGGTACGTGCGCCATCCTCCTCCACCCTGATGTGCTGATGCATTCTTTCCATCAGGGCCTCCATGGTGAGGGGCGGTGTCATGGTGATTAAGTCCCTCAGTCTATTCCCGACTGGTAGGCCTCTTTTGTATTGTGCAATGGCGAGATTGGTAGGGCAGTCCCCAATCTGGTTGAATGTCTCCCAGTAGCGACTATTGTAGGACCTTAGCGCCTCATTTTAGCCCATGTCGATGGAGAGTAGTTGGTCAATCTCCACCGGGATTTTGGTGTTTGTTCTAAATCTTGTGATGAACGCCTCCGCCAATTGTGCCTAGGAGGCTATGCTGTCTTCTAGAAGTTTTTCGAACCAAGTCAAGCCTAGGTTGCCAAGGCTTGATGGGAAGATGATGCACATTAAAGCCTCGTTTCGCCGATATACTACCATAACCTAGCGGAAGTGGCTTAGGTGAATGTAGGGGTCCGTCTTCCCCTCGTACGTGGTGAATTTGGGCTGAAGGAAGCCTGTAGGTAGGGGCACGTTTTCAATTGCCGGAACGAATGGCGACGTCTGCAGCCTTGCTAATGCTTTGTCCGTTGGTTCGTAGGCAGGGCGTGGTAATGGCATTCCAACCTCGACACTTCCATGCGATCAAGGAGCCAATCATTGAAGGGCAGAAACTCTGCGAGGGTCGCGCACCCTGGTGTCCTCCTTCCATCGTGCCTTTTCTTCCAGCATGATCCGCAAATCGGATGATTTGGGCAACTCCGTCTGTTTGGATAATGTCTGGTGCGAGTGCGAAGGTCGGTATGTACTTCCCTCTGTGTAAGACCTCAATGATATTGTTTTTTCAGACCTGGAGAAACGAGTTCTGGAGGTTCTAGACTGAGTATCGCCTGTCCTGAGGCTTCTACTTTCTGCTTGTGATGGTGTGGAATATCTTCCACGGTCTTCTAAGCGGCGAGGGGGTGTCTTGTTTTTGCGCCCCTCTCCTGTCGCCACTCATTTTCCCTTCATCTGGCGCTTCAAGGCCTCCATGTCTGCCGCCATCTTTCTTATTAATTCGTCTTGCTTCTTCACGCGGTCTTCCAGAACTTGAGGATCAATCCTCTGCCTTTGCCTGTCAGGACTTTGTGAATGAGAGTGACGGGGGCTGTGAGTCCGCCTCCCCCTAGTATCTCTCCTGGAGTTATGTCGTTGGGGCTCCAAGTCTGCCATGGGAGGGATAGCAGGTAATCCTTCATGCCTTGCACCCCCATCTGGTGTTTGCCCGTCGATGGCAAACTGTGGTAATTCTTCATTGTGCGCCATTGTTCCTAAAAAGGTAAAGCTTGATCAAGAGGTTTTGTCCTGTCTGTTTTTTCCCACAGACGGCGCCAATTGTACGGGAAAGAAATAAACCTTCTCGTATAATCCTGTTGATCAAATCTGCGCTCCTCCGTACGACGTCGCTTTATTACTTGAAAACACAAACGTGAGCTAGTCGGCGGGTGTGTGCCGGAAACCTCTCCGATGCCTAAGTCAGTAAGCTTGACAAATAGACAAAAGCTCTGTGTATTCAGAAAACAAAGTTGTGTTACCTCTCCAAAGGTGATGTTGTGAGCTTTTATAAGTTTCGTGTGGCACAATCCTAGTAGGACTTTTACTCCTCCATGTAGAGTCCTCCTAGGATTCATACTTCTAAAAGATAATGCTTATCCTTCAACACCCCCCTCACTGCTTAAACCAAGTGAGATGGTTCTATCATGGTAGGTTTCTAATAGGTCCGAGGTAATCATGGCTATGCTGAGCCGCAGAGTAGACCGAACTATCCTTAGTTCGGTTCTTCCTTTCACTACACCTTATCTCGGTTCTCTCATGTACAAACCATGGTGTGATTAGACCGAGCTACCGAATAGTAAGGTTCTAACCGTTCTAACCACAATACGCCATGACCGGGCTAGCTCTGAGACCGAACTAACTTCAAAGTGTCTTTAGACCGGACTAACTTCAAGTCTCCTCCAGACCGAACTAGCTTCGGGGCTCTAGGACCAGACTAACTACAAAGCCTTTTTACTCTGCCCTTCGTATTGTGGCCCATGACGGCCCATTACCCAGCTCGGCCCAATTTTCATATAAATTACCCTCTCAGAATACTATACTCCCTTAAAAAAGTGCCCAAAAAAAAAATCAGAAACTCTCTTTCCATATTACACATAAATGTTAAAATGCCAAGTCTTTCAAATTTTTCTTTTAATTAGGAACTCTAGATATTCAAAAAAAAAAAAAAAAAAAAAAACAGTCCTTTTCTTTTTAGAATCACACAACAAATATATTACATTTGAATGGTACAACTTTTTTTTTTAATTTTTTATAACAAAATGTTAAACACATTTTTATGGGTTAAGTTAAATACTTGGTGAATTTGATTCAAAGTAAAACGAATTATGTTAAATACTTGCATTAAGTTAAGGGCAATGATGCATTCCACTAAAAGTGGTGCTCTAAAACACCACTAATGAGTTGGTAAGCACTTTAACCCCCCTCCAAAAAAAAATACAAGACACAAGCAGTGTGTCCCATCCACTGCCACATCACTAGTGGTGCTTTTAGAGCATCACTTTTAGTGGTCTCAAGCATTATTGTTAAGTTAAATACCTGTAAGCTTAATACATTTTTTTTCATGAAGACAACTAAAGTAATACACATATATATACATTGATCAGAATTTTTTGAAATACAACATAGAATACTATACTCCCTTAAAAAGGTGCCGAAAAAAAAATATCATAAACTCTTTTGCCATATTACACATATGTTAAAATGTCAAGTCTTTCAAATTTTTCTTTTAATTAGGAACTCTAGATATTCAAAAAAAATGAAAAAAACAGTCCTTTTCTTTTTAGAATCACACAACAAATATACTACATTTGAATGGTACAACTTTTTTTTAAATTTTTTTTATAACAAAATGTTAAATACATTTTTGTGGGTCAAGTTAAATACTTGGTGAATTTGATTCAAAGTAAAACGGATTATGTTAAATACTTGCGTTAAGTTAAATACTTGTAAGTTTAATACATTTTTTTTTCATGAAGACAACTAAAGTAATACACACATATTTACATTGATCAGAATTTTTTGAAATACAACATAGAATACTATACTCCCTTAAAAAGGTGCCAAAAAAATAAAATAAAAAAATCATAAACTCTCTTGCCATATTACACCTAAATGTTAAAATGCCAAGTCTTTCAAATTTTTCTTTTAATTAAGAACTCTAGATATTCCAAAAAAAAAAATGAAAAAAACAATCCCTTTCTTTTTAGAATCGCACAAAAAATATATTACATTTGAATGGTACAATTTTTTTTTTTAATTTTTTATAACAAAATGTTAAATACATTTTTGTGGGTTAAATTAAATACTTAGTGAATTTGATTCAAAGCAAAATGGATTATGTTAAATACTTGTAAGTTCAATACATTTTTTTTTCATGAAGACAACTAAAGTAATATACACATATAGACATTCACCAGAATTTTTTGAAATACAACATAGAATACTATACTCCTTTAAAAAGGTGCCAAAAAAAGAAAAAAGAAAACATAAACTCTCTTGTCATATTACATATAAATGTTAAAATGCCAAGTCTTTGAAATTTTTCTTTTAATTGGGAACTCTAGATATTAAAATAAAAATTTATGAAAAATATTTATCATCTGTACAACACAGAACACTAAAATATTTATAAAAAAAAATATTCAAAAAAAAATTGATAAAAATATTTATCATCTGTACAAAAAAAAAAAATAAACTCTCTTACCATATTACAAAAAACATAAACTCTCTTGCCATATTACACATAAATGTTAAAATGCCAAGTCTTTCAAATTTTTCTTTTAATTAGGAAGTCTAGATATTCAAAAAAAAAATTAAATAAAAAAAACTGTCCCTTTCTTTTTAGAATCACACAACAAATATACTATATTTGAACGGTACAATTTTTGTGTAAAGGTATATCGTAGTGATGTCTCTCTCTATATCTTGCATACATGTGTGACCCACTAAATGAAATGTTCTTTCATTAAAAGGGTTACTAAATCATGGTTGATTGCATCTATTTTTGAAAAACAAAATTGAGCATGTAGAGTTCTTCAATTGAGCATTCCAATGATTAGTGATGCGCTTGATGGTTTAGTAAGTTGAATAGAAATGAATAATGCCTTTTTGTCAAACAATCCCATGGGCGTCTAAGCCTAGGTTTTTATTTTGGAAAGAGTAAATAAATAAAAGGGAGAGTAGAAGCCCACATTACATCAAAAGATATCATCACATAACTACAACGAAGCAACCCGACTATGCCTCACTAAGGGCATAATGCAAGTATGTCACGACCCAAACCCGCCCCTGTAGGTTTAGCACCATAACCGGCCAGTAATCTGTGGATTACCAAAGGCCTCTGAAGATTTTAGCAAGTAATAAGGGGCTACGAAAGCAATAATACAAAATAGACAAGGTCCAATAAGCTGTGATAATGTACATGGGACAGAACATTTCAAAACTTACTTATATATATATATAAACATGCTAGTCCAGATACACAATATTTACAAAAGATTTATAGAAATGAACTTCCCAAGATCTGACTTTACAAACAGTTACGGAGACTAGCATGACAAGAAAAACAGCATTGGCATTAAACTTCGACCGGAACCTCCTCGGGAGGCACAAGGGTTGGCTGACAAAACGGTATAGAGGGCCGTCAACTCTGGCCCTAGTCATGTGCCGGCTCACCTACATACATAATATAAACTGTGAGCGAAAGCCTAGTGAATAATAATAGAGTAAAGAGGTTATATGAATGATCTCCAGCACAAGTTAGAATCCAATATTTAAATCAGAGCATAATCAGACTTCAAAATAGAAACAGATTCATATACACTTTCATATTCAGATTTTGCATAAGATTATACGTGGTACACCCATTAGCTATCAGAATAGATTGGTCCAGAGACCCATATACATAGTTGGTACCAACGACCACAAAGGTCCATAACTTGTGCGCAAGTAGCCATGGTATTGTTACCCCCAGGCAAGGGCCACGTGCAGATTGGCCGCAGTATTGTTACCCCCCGGCGAGGGCCACATGCAGATTGGCCGCGGTATTGCTACCCCCGGGCGAGGGCCACGTGAACTAAAGGTGCCACAATTACTTTTCAGAAAATAGGACATTCATTCATAATTCGTAAGATAGCATTTCAGAAGATAGATCATACAATACCAGTCAGAAAATACTTAAGTTAAACATAACTTTACAGAGTCATTACTCACAGTGGGCTTGGAGATAGACAGACAGAGCAGATCGATCAGACAGGACGTGGCACGTGACTTACACGACACATAACAGACACACACTTGAAACACACATTCTAATTGTACAAAACTTATTTCATTGGCTCTTAGTGTGTTTCTAATCTCTTACCCTCACTATAGAGTCTTAAACATGGCCTAGAAATGCCTAGAATGGAATGAGGATGCAAAGATGCACTTTAAAACACTTTTCAAAATTTTGCTGAAACATGGGTCCTGCTCGAGCGTGGCCTTTTACGCTCGAGCGGACATGCAGACAAAAATAATCCGCTCGAGCGTGGATTACTCCGCTCGAGCAGAATGCAAGCTATAGTAAAAGTACTGGATGCATGAAATTCACACTCGACGGGCGCTCGATACCCGCTCGAGCGTGAGACACAAGTCCTCGCTCGAGCGTGCAATACCCTGCTCGAGCGGATTGTAAACATAGGCAAAGTACTGGATACACAAAATTCCCGCTCGAGCGTACTGCATGAACTCAGTATGTACGCTCGAGCGTGGAGTTTTCCGCTCGAGCATGAGTCCAAAATCTGAAATTTTCATATTTGAACCTCAAGCTCAAAACTCAACTACAATGCATCAAATTCGATCCTTTTGGGCTAATTTTCTGGAAAACACTTGTAAACTCATAATATGACATGTTTCAAAGATCAATTTGAGAAATCAAAGCCCAAAGGTAGTTCAATTAAACACAATTTTCAAATAAACTTCAAGAACATGAAGAATATATAACATCCATGAATTTAATCGACCTCAAGGCTTCCAATTCATGCTCCTAAGAGCCAATTCTTTCAAAAATAAGATGAAATCATGGACTTCAACCAAAATGTAAACATGCATGCAAGAATTTTCATAAAAACAACTTTAAACTTCAAGATATGCACATGCATGCATGATTTAGCTCTAAATTCAACATTTTAAGCCACAACCAGACTTCTATCACCAATATCACCATGAACCATGCTAGAACAACTCAAATACATAAGTGAGAGGATGAGTCTCCTACCTTAAGTCTTGAATTTTAGGTGAGGAAGCTCAATTTTGCAAATCTTCTACCAATTCCTCAAGTCTCTAAGCCAATCTTCAATTCCAAGCCTAGAAGCTCAAGTATGCACACAATTTTTCAATTCTTCCAAGTTCAAGCTCAAATCTCTTGTTGAAAACAAGTCTCCCACACTCTCACTCTTTCTCACGTTTTTGGTCACGAAGAATGGCTGAGCAAATGTTATGAAGTGTATGCAATTGGGTTCCAAGAAATGGTACCTAAGTGGCCCACTAAGGGCAAGGTCGTAAATAATTGAACCAATGTAATTTAACGTTATTTAATCTAATTTAATCGCTCCGAACCGAATTTTAATTAAACTTACCATAAAATTCTATAAATCCTAACTAGCACATAAATCAAGTCAATTTCTGATTCGGACGCCGATAAGGCTTTCAATTCGCAATTTAAAGTCAAAGACATGAACAGATCATTTTATCGCAAACAGATAGAAACACATAAATAATGCAATACACATGCAAATAAATCCCAAATCCTTCCTAAATTACTAGTAAGCATAATTAATCATGAATTAGCATTAATCGGAGGTCAGGGTCATTACAAAGTAGCAGTGCACACATGATTTTTAATATCAAGTTAATCTACAAAACTACCCACTACTACTATATCTAGCACTCAAGCCTCCAAGAAGAACCAAAAAATAAATAATTGTGAAGGTCCTTGGGTTAGGATATGAGAGAGCGTACTTGACTTCTTTCTAATTAGGCACGGGCAAAATTGGCCAAATTTAAACAAATCTTGACCAAATTTTGAAAATTTAAGACAGACCAATTTTATGAATAGCGACGTAATCAATCAAATGTTTTACACTTCAATTTACCCACCGAAGTCAGGACAACCAATCCTAATCCAAGCTTTAAGTTCTAACAATAACAATAAGGAGTCAGGACAACCAAACCATGATGGTTATGATTAGTAAATTACTTAACTTACTCTCTCTCTCTCTCTCTCTCTCTCTCTCTCTCTCTGTGTGTGTGTGTGTGTTCATCAAATTTGAGTGAAAATTTGATTAAAAGCTTGATCTGATATGAATACTCCAATCCTTACTCTCTTAGCATCTTCAAATTTTTTCAAAAAAATTCCAAACTTATCCTATAAACCATCTCCTTTCCATACCATTTTTTATGAAAGAAAGCCATCTCCTATCCATACTCTATTTAAAGAATTTATCAAAAAAGATTAAAAGTATTATTATTGGAGATTTGGTGAAATTTTTTGTTCATCCTTAATTTAGTGAAAATTTTGGATCTATTATGTTTTTCCTGTGTATAATAGCCAAATCATTTTGAGACCAACCTTATGTGTAAGAATCAAATTTCTACTTAATAGTTCAAATAATTGACAGTAATTCTTTGATGAAAAAATAATTTCTGCTTAATGTTTTTTTTTATTAAAAAAATTGGCAATAATTCTGATTAAAAATTGACAGAAATTTGGTGATGAGAGACATTTCTTCAATGTTTAATAGTTTTGAGAGAAATTTGGTTCACAATAATTCTGCTTAATGTTTAATCAAAATTGACAGAAATTTGGTTCACATAATGTTTTTTTTTTAATTCTTTGATGAAATTTAGTTCAAATAATTTATGCTTAATAGTTCAAATAATTGACAGACCAATTATTATACACAGTTGACAGTAAACACAATGTGTATAACTTTTTTTTTCTTTTTTTTTTTTGTACACCAAACCAATTTCTGCTTAATGTTTTTTTTTATTAAAAAAAATTGACAATAATTCTGATTAAAAATTGACAGAAATTTGGTGATGAGAGACACATTTCCTCAATGTTTAATAGTTCTGAGAGAAATTTGGTTCACAATAATTCTACTTAATGTTTAATCAAAATTGACAGAAATTTTGTTCACATAATGTTTTTTTTAATTCTTCGATGAAATTTAGTTCAAATAATTTCTGCTTAATAGTTCAAATAATTGACAATAATTGACATACCAACTATTATACACAGTTGACAGTAAACACAATGTGTATAACCTTTTATTTTCTTTTTTGAACACCAAACCAATTTCTGCTTAATGTTTTTTTTTATTTAAAAAATTGACAATAATTCTGATTAAAAATTGACAGAAATTTGGTGATGAGAGACACATTTCCTCAATGTTTAATAGTTTTGAGAGAAATTTAGTTCACAATAATTCTGCTCAATGTTTAATCAAAATTGACAGAAGGCACGATGTAAATAATTTTAAGATTAAAATGCAGTTATAAAAATATATTTAATTTTTTTTTTTCTTAAAGAACTTTTAACATTTTTGCTTGTATTACATGCTCTACAAAACTCAAATAAAATATATTAAGACTTTCATAATATGAAAAAAAGGAACTTATAATTTTAATAATTTTGTAGGAAAAATGGAATCATTCACAGTATTAATCTGTCAAAGTCCAAGTGCACATTTAATAATGGCGTCAGTTCTCTTTTCTACGTGGGGATAACTATCACATGGAATCTCTGGTATATTTGTGGCATTTTTGAAGTGTTCATGCACATGTCCATGTGTGATGGAAATTGATCTATATATCTTGCCAGGTAATGTCTGAAATTCATAATCCAATCCATGTGGAACTTGGTGGTGTGCTATTTAGAAAGAGAGGCATGATTTGTGAAAGTGTAGTAAATTAAATGTGAAATAAAATGCTTATCCATTGAGATTTCATTACATGACCAACGGGTGAGGCCTTAACCTTGAGGCAGAACCTTGATACAAATCTAGTAAGCTAAAATTATGGAAAAAAAGCCACTTATCTTAGCAAAATCAACAACCCGCCACCAAGCTAAGATATGCATATTCAGTTGACATGCCCACGATGACTACTAAAATGGAGCATATTCAGTTGACAGAGGACTTGAAAAAGAGGACTTGAAAAAGTGAAACAGGAAAAATTCCAAACTATTTAAGTCTAAGTCTAAGTCTAAACAATTGAAGTTGATAAGACAAAAAAATCCAAGACACTCATTTTATATTATTTTTTTAAGAGCACTGAATTTCATTTTAAATAACAAACATAGAAAAATCAAAATTTTAAATACTGAATTTCTACACAAACAAACAAACAAAAGCTTATTAAGTCTAAAAAATTGCGAACATTTGTGATAGTGCAAACAAACAAATAAACCAAAATATGAACACATAATAAATTATACAAAAACATAATAAATTATAAACACATAAACACAAATAGGAACACTGTTTTTTTTTTTAAACACGCACACGCACACAAATTAAGTAAACAAACAAACCAAATTTTTTAAAACTGAATTTATGCACAATTTATATATACAAAATCTTTTTATATAATACACCTAATATTTTCTTAGTTGATGATTCAACTAACATATTATTATTATTATTATTATTATTATTATTGTGTAAGTGATTTTCCGATCACACTGCCCAACTTAGTATTCAGCTGGAGAGCACTGGCAGAATAGGTGACACCTGGATGACCTGCAACAAAAAGAGAAGATTCCGGCGGTGGTTCGTCCACCCGGGGGCACTCCGATAATCAAGTCAGTATATCTCTCAAAGATAATCAATAGTGTTAAACTCATTGTTCAGAATATAAATTGCGTACCTTAGACCCATCGGGGGTGCCTCTCTTTTATAGAAAATTCAATCCTAGTCCCAATAGAAGCCTAGCTTCAATGGACTCTTGCTTAGTGTTTATCCTGGACTCTCTAAGAGATAAAGATAAACTCCTTAAGAGTGTTATCCTTATCCATGCTAAAGTTTTTCATCATTCTCGGACTCTTGTCCCTTATCCGCTTATCTCGGATTCCGACATCTTCAGAGATAACCTCAGCCTAGCTGAGATCACCTCGGCATCATGACCAAGACACGTGGCACCTCGGCTGATTCCCCGGCGTCACCTTAGCCACGTGCTGGTACTCAAAAAATATATCCCCACAACTACCCCCTAGGTTCTATTACCTCGACATTCTGAGGTGATGGAACCTATATCGGTACTTCCTGCCAGTACATCGGCTTCAGTCGAGATCATCATTATAGGCCGACATGTCTTTTTAAAGATTAACACTTCTAAGTGCTCTCTCATGCATATGAGCTGTCGTGCACAACAACTCAACCGTTTCCAGCCACACATCTTTTCCTCACTAGATCGTATTTGGTACACGCTTCTAAATCGTCTCGCGCATGCTTGTGCCGTCTGACGCTCACATTGTTTTAGGCGCATTAATTCTGTTTTGCCGCCGTTTCAAGTTTTAATAAAACTTTTTCCCCCTTTCTTGATTTTCTTACTTTTCTTCATTGTCTCTGAAGATTTCTCTCTCTAGCTTTTCTTCCAAACCCTCCATTATTCAAGCTTCTAAAGCTCTACCATCGCTGTTGTTCACCTCTTCCGGCATGGTTTTCATCGATCTTCTACCTTCACAATTGTCGCCAGACTTCGGCAATCCCCATTTCGGTTTCCATCTTTCTGGTAAGCCACTATTTCACCTGGTTTCAGTTTCTTGTTACCTTACTGAACTTTACTATTTTACCTGCTGTCTTCGCAATCTTGTTCATATTTTTGATATTTCATCTTGCATTTTGTATTTCACCATATATTTGAACTTGTTTGCTTCATGATTCTGTTTTCACCCAAATCATCTCCTTGAATATACACTGTTCACACTCCTGTTGATTTCTGCCACCGTTCTTAACCTGGTACACTTGTGCAAACTTTTTGTCTTGATTTCTTGATGGCTTCATCATCATTTTTTATTCTGAAACGCATCCCTGTTTTTCTGTTTTCCAGATCCGTGCATTCAATCTTCGTTTCCATAGATCTAGGTTTGGGATTTGCTTGTAGAACCCTCGATTATTAGAAAAAAATGAAACTATTTCCACAAATTCTTACCCAGCACATACTTTAGGTTTTTGCCGGGGTCCCAATAATTCTTTTAAAACACCTTCATTCAGAAATCCAGTTCCTCCTAGCTAGGCCGATATCATGGGTATGTGGAAGCATAAGGTAAACACCCCGACAAAATTAGAATACTTTAGGCGAGAGTTTTCCATCCCTGCTGACGTCCATCTAAGGTTGGCTGGGGATGACGACTCCATCATGCCCACCACTGATTCTATGCCCTTCCCTATAGTGGCCTTTATCGAGTGCAGACTTTGGTTCCCACTGAACACCCTTTTTCGTGAAATACTTCATTACTATAAGTTGAACCCTATGCAACTTGCCATCAATTCCTATCGAGTTATTAACAGTATAATTGCCTTAGCGAAACAAGAAAATGCTAGGATCACCTTACCGACTTCCAATATTGCTACACCATGTGTGGCCTCAAAAAAGATACGGGCTATATTTACTACCTTAAGCCGAGGTCCACAGAATACAAAATCGTAGCCGACCTCCCAGACTCCAACAAGGGAGCTGGAGATGATTACTTCATTACCTCGGGGAACTAGGAATTCGCTGCAGACGAGGACCTCCATCTCGACCCTCTTCCTCGATTAGTTTTTGTAGAAAGCAATGGTAAGAGCCCTATGTTCATATTACTTGTTTGTTTCAAAGTCTTCGATACTCTATTTGTTTCTAATGTCTATTTTTCTTGCAGCTCTTCCTCAGCCACCAAAGGGCTTCCGTCAGTCTTTCTTTCCCAGCAAAGACTTGAAGAAACTACTGAATTTTCCAGTCCACAAGCGGAAGGCCCCTCTGCTTCTCAACTTCATTCCCACTTATAAGTCGGCTCTTCCCGACATCCCAAAAAAGAAGAAGAAAAGCCTTTCCCCACCTTCTGCCACAACTCCACAAGTCACGTCCACATCTCGGACAGACCAAGGATCAACCTCTAATCCAGCTGAGCAGCCGTCAACGTCGGCTCCATACCTGACCCACCATCTCAGCGACAACGTCGGTGACGAACTGTTTTTTCTTTCGAGATGGGCCACCAGAAAGCTGTCGCAAAAGACCTCTTAGCCAGCATCCCTTCTAATGTTGACGTTCAACCAACGCAAACCCAACCTCCACCAAAGTAGAAAACAATAAAAAAGGCTCAACCAAAGGCAAAGGTGACTCAGGTTGATACTGAGGATACTTTGTCAATTTCTAAATTGGCTGAGAGCGACAAGTCCTAATCTATTGCCGAGAAGAGGCGTGCCGAGGCTCAACCATCTGATTCCCCAAAATCAAAGAGGCCGAGGTCATCCAATACAACCACCTCGGGGTCTTCGAAGCATGATGCCCCCTGGGCCCCTCAAATCACACTGGAAGATAAGCCAGTCAAGGCTAGCGACAGTGCTGACGACATAAACGTCGGCATTTCCCTTAGTACCACTCTCCTCCTTCCTGGCGACCTTGACCAGAACGCCGAGTTGAGTGAATACAAGAACTACGCTCTGATGCTCCAGCGTTCTGTCCAAGTAAGTGTCTTTATTTGGTCATTTTTCTTTATTTTTTGTACTTGAAAAATTTTCTAATAACTTTTGTCTTGTCCATTTTCAGGCCATCCAACATGCTCATTCGTTCTCAATACAATCCATTGAGAACCGGAAAGAACTAGCCGACAAAAAGAGAGAAGTTGCCAGTCTACAAAAGGCCAACAAAGGCTTGCAATACAAAATGAAGAAGTTAGAAGACCAGGACAAGGCTGCTATCGAGGCCCAAAACGACGCCGAAGAAAAGACGGACTTTGCTGAGGCCGTCAAAAAGGTGCTTGAGGCCAAAAAGAAGGATGTCGAGGAGAAAATGACCCAGGACCAAAAAGAACTGCAAGACGCTCTGGCCACAAAAGAGGCCGAAGTCAAGGCTGCCGATGAGAAGGGCTACAACGAAGAGGTGGCCGATGTCACGGCAGACTATGAAAAGTAAGTGAAGCAGGCATGCAACAAGGGTTTCACCCTTGGTTGGATGTCTCTTCTAAAAAAACTTGAAGTCCCCGAGGACTCGCCCCTCAGAAATGCCGATGTCATTCCTCTTCCATTCCCTCCAACTCCAAGTCAACCCGACGATGAATCTGAATCTGAGGAGGAGACTTTGGTGAGGAAGCCCAAGGAAGTTGCTGGGGCCAAGTCACCTACTCAAAATGAGCAAGTCCTGGACTTGACTCAGGATGAGGAGGTTGAGGAGGTTCCTAAGGATACTGCACCTCAAAAGGCGATATCGGACGTGCCCATTGCCGACAAGAGCCTCGATCAAACTTTGCAAGAAATTGACGCTGAGCTTGCGACTGAGAAGGCCGCCGAGATGCCCTCCATGCAGTCTTCCGAGATCCAGCCCCAGCCAGTTAATGATGCTGAAGAATCTTAGCCTTATGTTTTTTTTTTCCTTTCTTGTACTTTGTTTCTTCTTTCAAAGTAATGTAAACTCTTTAAGTTGCCGATGTGTCTTTTCATGAATACAACTTCCTTTTTTCTTGAATGTTTGCATTGTTTGTCTTCCCTTTATTGCTCTTGTATGACTTTCATACTTAGAATAATTTGCATATCTTTAATATATACTTCAATCCTGTGCAACCTTATCGGGGTGACATACATCGGTTATACAAACTGACGATTTACTTTGGCAAGTATCCAACCTTTCTTGGCGCGACTTCGGTTCAACTTGTAAATTTTTCTCAAATTTCAACAAGTGTTTAACATCATCTCGGTTTTAACTTTAACTTGTAAACTTAACATCATTTCGGTTTAACTTCAACCTGTAAACTTTTCTCAAGTTTCAAAAAGTGTTAAACATCATTTCGGTTTAACTTCAACTTGTAAACTTTTCTCAAGTTTTAACAAGTGTTAAACATCATTTCGGTTTAACTTCAACTTGTAAACTTTTCTCAAGTTTCAACAAGTGTTAAACATCATTTCGGATTAACTTTAACTTGTAAACTTTTCTCAAGTTTCAATAAGTGTTAAACATCATCTTGGTTTAACTTCAACTTGTAAACTTTTCTCAAGTTTCAACAAGTGATAAACGTTATTTCTTCTCTTTGCCTCCTAATGTGAACCTAAGTTCCACTTTGGGGTCTTATTATGCATGTATTCCGAAACAACGTTATGTATCAGTCACAAATATAGAAGAATGCTGTTAAAATTTTATTCATTACGTCGGCAAATAATAAGGAAAATCTAATGATAGAAAAACTTCAGATTACAAGAATTCCAGGGTCTTGGCAACTCTTTGCTCTCACTATCTTCAAGCCGATATGCCCCATTGCCCAATACTGAAGTGATTTTGTAGGGTCCTTCCCAGTTTGGGCCAAGCTTGCCCTCCCTTGGATCCTTTTTGTTGCCAACGACTTTTCTCAAGACTAGGTTGCCGACTTGGAATTCCCCTGGGTTGACTTTTTTATTATAAGCTCTGGCAAGCTGCTGTTGGTAGGCTGCGAACTGAATTGCAGTTTTCTCTCTTCTTTCTTCTAGTAGGTCTAGATCTCGGGCTAAGAGTACATCATTAGTCCCATTCTCTACTCCCTGAGTTCTGATCTCAGGGATGCCGACTTCAAGCAGAATGACAGCTTCTGTGCCATAGGTCATGGCAAAGGGGGATTCCCTTGTTGATCTTCTCGGCGTAGTCCGATATGCACAGAGCACACTTGGTAGTTCATCCACCCACTTTCCCTTTGCTGCCTGCAGCCTCTTCTTTATCCCATCCAAGATAATTTTGTTGGATGTTTTTGCTTGTCCATTGCTTTGAGGAAAGCTTGGGGTTGAAAAATAATTCTTGATGTTGAATTTTGCACATAAGCTTTTGATTAACTTACTGTCAAACTGTGTTCCATTGTCAGTAACTATTGCTCTCGGAATCCCAAATCTGGTGATGATATTCCTCCATAAGAAGTTCTTCACGTCCACATCTCAGATTTTGGCTAGGGGCTCAGCTTCTATCCATTTGGTGAAGTAATCTGTTGCCACCAGCAAGTACTTCCTTTGTCCAGTTGCTTGGGGCAGTTGCCCAACGAGATCCATGCCAAATTGGGCAAACGGCCAAAGACTGGATATTGGGTTCAGGTCTGCTGCTAGTTGGTGTATCAGTGGTGCAAACCTTTGGCATTTTTCACACTTCTTGACATAGGCCTCTGCGTCCTTCTGCATGCGGGGCCACCAATATCCCTGGGTGATGGCCCTATGAGCTAGTGATCTGCCCCCGGTATGGCTTCCACAGATTCCTTCATGTATTTCATATAAAAAATCTTCAACTTGTGATGGGTGTACACACCTTAAAAGGGGTCCAATGAAAGATCTTCTGTAGAGATGTCCTTCTGCTGTTAAACTGAATCCTGCCGACTTCAATCTGATCTTGTGTGCTTCCTTGTGGTCATCTGGCAGCTTTCATTTTTTCAGGAATGCAACAATTACATCCATTTAGCTTGGTCCCATGTCCACACACATTACTTCATACTCTGTGGCCAGTGGTTCGATGCTCGGGCCCGACAAGTATTCGACCATTATCGTCTTTGCTTTTCCAAGTTATATTGCACTGGCCAGATTGGCTAGTGTATTGGCGTGACTGTTATCATCTCGACTAACCTGATGTAGTCGGCAATTCTGAAACAAAGCTACTAACCTGTTGACTTCCTTTGCGTAGGCTGACATCATTTCATCTTGGGCTGCAAACTCGCCCGTTGTCTGGTTGACTATGAGCTGGGAGTCACAGAAGACTATCACTTCACCTGCTTCTGCTGCAACTGCCAGCTTTAGTCCTGCAATCAATGCTTCATACTCTGCTTCATTGTTTGAGGCCTTGAACCCCAATTGAATGGACTGTTCCAATACCTCTCCATCTAGAGATACCAATACTACTCCTGTCCCTGCTCCTTATTGGTTTGAGCTCCCATCGACAAACAGTCGAAAGGAGTCGCTGATGTAAATATTGCAGGGTCTGAATTTTTCCTTTTTTCTTTGTTCTGTTGCATTCGGCTGGGCTTCTCCTTGCTTGATTGGACATCGTTCACCTCGGCTCGACGGAGTCCGATGTACGATGGATTTTGGTGTGAACTCGGCTACGAAGTCGGCCAAAACTTAGCCTTTGATTGCTGTTCTGGGTCTGTACTCCAAGTTATACTGTCCCAAGGCCACTGCCCATCTGGCTATTCTTCCTGTCATGTCTCCTTGTTGTAGCAAAGACTTCAAGGGGTGTTCTGTTAGCACCACAATTTTATGGGCCTGAAAGTAATGGTTTAGTTTCTTTGAAGCCATTACTAAAGCCAGTGCCAATTTTTCTAAGGGTAGATACCTTGTTTCTGCATTGGCCAGGGTTTTGCTTACATAGTAAACCGCCCTTTGCTCCCCTTTTTTTTCTCGGATTACCACTGCACTTACTGCGTGTTCTGAGACTACTAAGTATAAAAACAACTCCTCCACAGGTTCTGGATTTGAAAGAATTGGAGCTGTGGTCAAATACTTCTTCAGGTCAGCCAGGGCGGCCTCGCATTCTTCTGTCCATAAGAAATCTGTGACTTTCTTCCCTAAATTGAAGAAAGGTTTGCACTTGTCTGAGCTTTTGCTTATGAACCTATTTAGGGCTACGGCCCTTCTAGTTAATGTTTGTACCTGTTTTGTCGACGTCGGGCTCTTCAATTCCAGGATGGCCTTAATCTAATCTAGGCTAGTCTCAATGCCCCTTCTAGTCACCAGGTATCCTAAAAACTTACCAGATCCTACTCCAAATGCACACTTCGCTGCATTGAGTCGGAGCCGATATGTTTTAAGGATGTCAAAGACTGCTTTCAGGTCGGCCAAATGACCTTTAGGTTCTTTGGTCTTCACGACCATGTCATCGATGTAAACTTCCACCGTTCTACCAATCAGGTGTTTGAACATCTTGGTTACCAGTCTTTGGTAAGTTGCTCCTATATTTTTCAACCCAAAAGGCATCACTCTGTAGCAATATAGACCTTTTAGGGTGACAAATACAGTCTTCTCCTCATCGGGGGGATACATGGCTATCTGATGGTATCCCCTGTAGGCATCCAGGAAGCTCATCCTTCCATGCCCCGAAGTGGCGTCTACCAGCTAGTCAATCTTGGGAAGAGGAAAACTGTATTTGGGACAGGCCTTGTTTAAGCTGGTAAAGTCCACGCAGACCCTCCATTTACCATTCTTCTTCTTCACTACTACTGTGTTTGATAACCATGTCGGGTAATCTACCTCTCGAATGGCCCTGGCCTCGAGAAGTCTGTCTACTTCCTTCTCCACTGCTTCGATGTGTAACAATGTCAGTCTTCTTGCTCGTTGGATTACTGGTTTTGCTGACCTATCAACATTTAGTTTGTGGCAAGTGACCTCAGGGTCAATGCCAGGCATCTCGTAAGGCGTCCAAGTAAACACCTCAATATTTTCTCTCAAGGAAGCTTCCATCTCTCTTTCTTCTTCTTTGGCTAAGCCCGAGCCGAGAAGAAAGAAGCGTTCTTCATCCCCCTCCTGGACGAGGATTTTCTTCAGTGTTTCTTCACTCTTTTCGGCTGGCTCATTGCCGACATCCTCTAGGACCTCCACGTCCTCGTCTTCGATCTTTGCCTTCTCTGGTTTTCGAATGCTGCAGGTGGATTTCATTGCTGCCATGGAGCAATTCTTTGCTTGCAGCTGATCTCCTCTGACCTCTTTAATTCCATACTCTGTTGGGAACCACAATAGTTGATGCAAAGTTGAGGGAACAGCCCTCATTGCATGTAACCATGGCCTTCCCAAGATGATGTTGTAAGGGGAGGGTGTGTCAATTACGGTGAACTCTGTTGTTATCTTCTTGGTGCCTGCCTGCACCTTCAAGCTAGTTGTTCCCAGTGGCCATGTCGGCGTTCCATTGAACCCGACCATTGGGCTATTGGATTGCTCCATATCGTCTGGGTGAAGGCCAAGCTCCTTGTAACATCGGACGTACATGATGTCATAAGTGCTGCCTTGGTCAATCAGGATGCGCTTTACTTGGCATTCCTCAACCTGGAGGGATACTACCAAGGCATCATTATGCAGATGCTACACCATCTCAAGGTCGGCTTCAGAAAAGGACACTACTGGTCCTTGGTACTCCTCTACCCGATGTCTCTTCTCCCCGACTTGGTAGACATGCTGCAGGTGTTTTACCTTCTGGGTCTCTCCCCGAATCTTATTTTTGTTGACCTTCGAGTGAATTACATTAATTACCCGAGGTCGTCCTGCTTATGGTTGCTGTGCTGGTGGAGGTGGAGCTGCTGTTGCCTGAGGCAATCTTGCATATTTTTCCCTTGTTCTGGCCTTATCGATAAGGTCTCTCAGATGGCCTTGTCTCACCAGGTCTTCCAAATATGTTTTCAAGGCTCTGCAGCCCTGAGTCATATGTCTGTTTTCATTGTGGTAAGCACAATGCCTGCCAAGGTTTCTTTCCATGAACTCTCATGGTGCCTTTGCTGGTATTCTGAAATAGGGTTGATTCTGAATTTGATCCAGGACTTTGTGAATTGGGATTCGGAACACAGTTGTCACTGCCTGTGTTGCCCTCAGTTCTGTCTTTTGCTTACTTGATCCATTGTTACTTCGGCCTCGCTTCGGCGAGCCGTTTCCTTTCTCTTGCTTTGCTTCCTTGGTTCCCGATGTATCTTCTTCGACTCTGGCATACTTCTCGATTCTTGCCATGAGCTTTTCCATACTTTTTGGCAGTGTTTTTACCAAAGATTTTTGTAGTGGACAGTTGTCTTTTAGGCCGTTCTTGAAAGATACGACCGCCACCTCTTGATTGCACTTTGGTATTCGGTTGAACACTTCATAGTACCATTTTGCATAGGCCCTAAGGCCTTCATCCATACTTATCTTTAGAGCCATCAATGCATCTATCCTTAATGGCTGCAGCTTGTTTGTCACGAACCTGGCCACAAACATCTCGGCCAGGCCTTCCCAAGTCTTCACACTTCCCTTAGGTAGTTTGTGGAACCAATCTGATACAATCTCCCCAAAAGATGAGGGGAACACTTTGCAGAGCAACGGCTCGTTCCCACTATACAATGCCATTGAGTTTAGGTATAATCCAACATAAAAGTTGGGGTTTGACTTACCATCGTATATTTGGAACCTCGGCATACTGAATCTTTTTGGAGCCTCAAATTTGTCTGACTCCACTAAGAATGGTGTTCTCGGCTTATCAGGGAAAGTTACCTCGGCATCGGCATTCTGCTGCTTCCTCTTGAGGTAATCTCTCAAGTCTTCTTTGCTCCGCCCAGGAGCTCGGCTATCTCATGATTTCAGTCTTTTCGGCATACTACTCTTAGCTTCATGGTGGGTCCTTTTTGATCTTTCTCTGAGTTGTACCGAAGCAGAGCGCCTGCCCCTGAACATGCCGATGTTCTTTGGGGTCTACCTCCTTTGTGTGATGCGTTCTCCGTGATTCTTCTCTCATCGACTCTCCTCGCCCGACCTCCCTGGAAGGTCGATGAGAGTGTTTTTCGCTTCTGGTGTGCTAGGGGGCTATTGGGATTGTCTTCTGTCCCCCTTTCTGGGCATTGGCCGCTGGAATCGGCGTGCCCTGTAGCGGGTATGGTGGCTGCATGACATTATTTTGCATCACAAAATTGACTACCAATTACAGGTCTACCAATTTTTTTTTGCCATCTCTTTTACCTCTTCGTCCCTCTGCAGGGATCTATCCTTCCATACCTGGAGGTCATCCTCATTGTAGTACCCACTTCGATCTGGCTTCTTTGGTATGTCGCCATTCTGGCCAACGTCTTTCTTGCGGTGATTTTGGTCATGAGTTTCTGTGTTGCGGTTGTCTCCTTCGACGTCAAGGTCGATAAGTCTGCCACTTCCAGCAAGAGTGTCATCCCCAATCTTTTCCTTCTGTCTGTCACTGGCCATCTATTCTTCTTTATTTCCCACAGACGGTGCCAAATTGTGTGATTGATTTCTCGATCACACTGCCCAACTCAGTATTCAGCTGGAGAGTACTGGTAGAATAGATGACACCTGGCTGACCTGCAACAAAAAAAGAAGATTCCAGCGGTGGTTCGTCCACCCAGGAGCACTCCGATGATCAAGTCAGTATATCTCTCAAAGATAATCAATAGTGCTAAACTCACTGTTCAGAATATAAATTGCATACCTTAGACCCATCGGGGGTGCCTCTCTTTTATAGCAAACTCAATCCTAGTCCCAATAGAAGCCTAGCTTCAATGGACTCTTGCTTAGTGTTTATCCTGGACTCTCCAAGAGATAAAGATAAACTCCCTAAGAGTGTTATCCTTATCCATGCTAAAGTCTTTCATCATTCTAGGACTCTTGTCCCTTATCTACTTATCTCGGATTCCGACATCTTCAGAGATAACCTCGGCCTAGCTGAGATCATCTCGGCATCATGACCAAGACACGTGGCATCTCAGAAAATATATCTCCATAATTATTATTATTATTATTATGTCTATAGTTTGATGTTCCATAAAAGCAACAATATAGTATATATGTTAGAACCTAGTAATATTAAATTCTAAATTTAATACTTACAGTGCTTTTGAAGAAAATGAGAATCAAGAATTCTTATTCTATAGTTTGTCTATAAACTAAATTCAATGCTTTTCTACGCCAATTTTCTAGCGTATTTTCTATGTACTAAAGCACATCAGTATCTGTAAAAAAATTGACAATACTTAACGTGTAAACACAAAACTAATGTGTATAACCTTTTTTTTTTTTTTTTGAACACCAAACTAATTTATGCTTAATGATTTTTTGGTGATAAAAAATTTTTGATTTTGGTAATAAACAGTTGACAGTAAACACATTGAGCGGAATTTTTGTTTCTCATCACTAATTTAAACAGTTGACAGTAAACACATTGAGCAGAATTTTTGGTGATTTTGGTGATAAAAAACATAGCCTTTGCAACTATAAAAAGCATATACCATGGCACATCAACCTGAATATTTCTCATCAACTCATCTATAAAAGTAAACCACAAATTTTAAAGAGCTCCATAAAAGGTGCAAACAGATTAACAAAAAGAACATTATAGACCTCTTTGTAGGTTCATAAATGTTGAGGCTAACTTATAGAACATTAAAAATGTTTTCAACCATAAAGAACATTAAGAACATTATAGAACATTATAGACCTAATTAAGTTGAGGCCTACCTTGCATGAACCGTATCACCTGTAGAGCATATAGGTTGTGAATTTACATAAAACACGTATCCACATGCTTCTTAATGGAAACGTGTTAAACCTTGTAACTGATTAATTTATGTAATAATACTATTGGGCATTGCTTGTAATTGGAGGAATGGGATTTGCCCCCCCCCCCTCCACACACACACACAGAAGAGCATATCACAAATCAAGCATATATGTATTGGTGATCAAAGTTTGAAGATTATTCTTCTAGAACCATGATATGGGAACAAAGTAATTATTCCTCTGTGCTATCAGAGAAATATGTTAGTTGCCTAATGTCATACCTTCGTAAGGTAGTGTCTACTCTTCTTCAGTTTTACTCAATAGCAAAGCAATAACAAAAGAAAAAAATTCACCCGTATATATCAGTTGGCTCAATATCAAAGCAAAGCAATAACAAAAGAAATAACAAAAGTTGAGAGAGGAAAAAAAGTGATGTCGAGCAGCCAAACGTTACCAAAGCAATAACAAAAGAAAAAAAATAAGAACCAAAGTAGTAAGCTAACCGAGCAGGATGTTGAGAAACCGAAGTGAATAGCCAAGCAACCGAAGTGATGCTGCAGCCAGAGTGAACAACGGTGAGAGTGGTCAGAGTGATCCACAGAAGCTCTGATGAAGGAAAAAGTTGAGAGATGAAAAAAAAAATTCAAGAAGAAGAACAATTACCCGAATTAATAAGAGAATACTAAAATCATGTTTTCAATTAAGATAAAAATAAGAGAATACTAAAGTCATGTTTTCAACACATTGAGAGAATATTGATTTTCAACACTAATTAATGACTTTATTGAACCCAGCAGAATTTGAATTGGTCTGTGCAGAATTTGAATTCAATAACTATAGATTTGTCTAATATAATCCCTATAACTAAATATATATATCATTCAAATAACTAAATATATATATATATGTATCTGATTTGTAGAATTTCTTTTCCATATAACTAAATATATATATATATATATATATATATCATTCAAATCTGCACACACCCAGAAGACACCCGTGTAATCCAAATCTGCACTTTCCCGTATAACTCAAACCATATCACCCGTATATATCAGTTGGCTCAATATCACCCGTATAACTCAAAATCCAAACCCAATACAATAAGATAAACCCAAAAACACAAAAACAGAGTAAGGAAGGATAGAGAGGGAAGGTAGATACTGAGGGGAGAGTCAGTGCAGAGTAGGAATGAGGAGACAGACGGTAGACAGAGAAGGAGATAGAGAGAGAAGGTATAGGGTATGGGAAGATAGATGGTTGACAGAGGGTATGGGGGAGACAGAGGGAAGACATATGGTAGACAGAGAAGACACAAGCAAATCAAATGTATAGCGATCCCGGTTTTCCCTTGTTCATTGTACTCCGGACTCGATTCCGTGGATGTGTTGTTGTCTTATTCTCGTTTCTATCATTTACTCTTTGTATTTGAGTCATGGGTTGTGTTGGGCAGGTTTGGAACAGGTTGGTTGTGTTCGAAAACCAACAGTTGATGCCCAGATTTTGGCCTCCACGCTCGAAAGGGGCTTTTGACGCTTGAGTGGACCCTTTTGTTTTTGCTTCTCTGCTCGAGCGGGCATTTTGACGCTCAAGCGTGATTATTCATTTCCCAGTATTTTGTTCTGCAGGTCATCGGACGCTCGAGCTTCCACTTTCACACTCGAGCGGGGACCATCGACTGCAAAACTTCTGGAAGTGTGCATCCGGCGCTCGAGCGGCGCTTTTGACGCTCGAGCATAAGTCTGTGTCTGACGCTCGAGCGGAGCGTTCCACGCTCAAGCATACCTGTTTGTATATCAGTCCGAAAAATAGCTTTTTGGATCACTTTTTCGACATTCTCTCTCTCTGCCTTTTCAAAACCCTCATTTGAGATCTCCTCTCTCTAGAATACAACTTCTCTCTAAGAAATCATCTAGCTTGAGTGATCTTCTCCCTTAGTTTCTTTACAAAAAGTGTAGAGCTTGGCTTGGGCTACATTTCAATCTGAAAATCTTTGGTTTTGGAGCATTTCGAATTTCTTCATCATCACCTTTAGGTCTCTCCATTTGAGGTAGGGATAACTATTCATTTTTATGATCTTTAACATAGATGTTGGGCATTTTGCATAAATGGTTTGATTTGGAAAGTTAGGGTTTGAGGTTTGAAATATTGAAAAGGGGGGGTTTTGTTCCTTTTAAACTAATATTTGTCCATGGGTCTTAAAATGAGGTTATTAACGTTTATTAATGATATTTGGACCTTTGGGTCAATATTGGAAAAATGGGAAAAATGTTATATTTGGATTTTATTGGGTCATTAGTGTAATTAATGACTTTCATTGTGAAATAATAAAATTGGCTTGGAAATAGTGAAATTGAGAAGTTATGGAAAAGAATGGTGGAGTTGGATTGATTAATCACTCACTTTTGAAAATGTTGTTAATTTATCTGTTGATGCATTTATTATTTGTTTAAAAAGAATTGCATTGGGCTAGAGGTGGGCGCGGATCAGTTGCGGCCACGGAACCTCTAATCCACCATCCGCCTGCCAGATTGACAGATTGGAAAAAATCAATCCGCATCCGTCCGCCAATCCGGCAGATGTGGATTGAGCGAATTGGCGGATGGATACGAATCGGTTTGGTGGTTTAAAAGTTTATAAATTTTCAACATAATTTAATTGTGTGCGCACTTCGTTAAAAAAAAAAAATAGGGCATAATTCAAGTTTGCATAATTCAATATTCAAGTGGGATAATTCAAGTGTGCATAATTCTGGTAGTGGCATAATTCAAGTGTGCTATGCATAATTCCAGTGGGTATTTCTTAAACAACTTGGGCAATGCAAAAATAACCTGGGCAATTCAAGTGTGCTGTGCATAATTCTAGTGAGCATTTCTTGAACCTGGGCAATACAAAAACAACCTGGGCAATTCAAGTGAGCTGTGCATAATTCAAGTGTGCTGTGCATAATTCCAGTGACATTTCTTAAACAACCCGGGCAAAAACAACTGCCAAAAACCAATAAAAAAAATCATTGAAAATATGCTTTTGAAATCCATGCTCTGTTGTTCCCTATAATTTCAAACAAGATGAAATCATCTAAACAAACTCTGTTGTATGGTTTCTTTTATATTTCAATGAAGTTCTTATCTTTTGCCAAAACAAACAAATAAACTAACAAACCCTTAACAAACAAAATTAAGTTCCATTCAAGGTATAACACATTAATGCACACAATTTCAACATGTGATGAACTGAGAGACAGAAAAGGTTGCTCACAAGGAAACCTTAACCATGGAGTCTAGGTCATCAATTTGGGTTGTCATTGATCAAATACTTAGACGCAAGAAATAAGCATATCTGTAAGTTAATTTAACAATTTAATACTCAGAAATAAGGCAACCTTAAACATGATTAAATACTCATAAACAAGGCAACCTGAAACATGATTAATTTGGCACAATGAAAGCCCTAATTAATTAATAGAACACAGTCGAAGCCCTATCAGAACACAATCGAAGCCCTGAAAAAATAAGCAAATATCTACAAAGACAAGAAGAGAAGAGAAAAGAAGACGCTGAAGCCCTAATTACTGAAAAAATAACAAAATAAAAACACAGAACACAGTTGCCGATCGCCGGTCAAAGACAAAAAGCGAAGAGAAGAGAAGATAAGAAAAGATTACCTTCGAATCGATGCTTCGATCACTGCTCACCACCACTGTTGCCGATCGCCGATCGTTGTTAGCCACCATTGTGTCACGACCCAAACCCGCCCTATGGATTTAGCACCCTAACCGGCCAATAATCCGTGATTACCGAAGGCCTGCTTAATAGTAATAACAGTAATACAGAGTACAGGGGCTGGCGGAAGCCAAACCAATAATAAAAAATGTCCAATGAGCTATGACAGTCTATATGCAAAAAGACTTTTCATACATATTCACATTCAGAACCAAAACAGTATATATATACATATACAATCA
The DNA here is from genome assembly GCF_004153795.1 of Camellia sinensis. Classification (NCBI taxonomy): domain Eukaryota; kingdom Viridiplantae; phylum Streptophyta; class Magnoliopsida; order Ericales; family Theaceae; genus Camellia; species Camellia sinensis. Next base: position 130,028 of record NW_021025458.1, on the reverse strand, counting down.
TCCGGGACAGGGACCTAATCCCTATTAAAACAGTACAGTACAGGTATAGTCAGTCTATACAAAAACAAAGACAGAAAGGATGAATCTAAAACACCCCAAAAAGCCCTAGCTTGAAGGGCTTGGAACCTCTCAGTGAGGCACAATGGTTGGCTTGACAAAAAGGGAGTTAAACCCAACGCTCCTAGCTCCGATCTGGTGCCTGGACACCTACATATATATATATATATATATAAACAGTGAGATAAAGCTCAGTGAATAACAGTTGTGTAAAGAGGTTAAGAATGAATGTCTTTTCAGTCATTAAGCAGTCATATCAGTCATTTACAAATCATAGCAGTTATATGTGGTACATCCAATATCAAACAGTACAGTAGGTCTTAACAGACCGAACAATCAGTTGATGGCCATCATATCAGTAAACAGTAGTGGTTCCAAACATGGGAACCGACATAGATCTCTGTGACAGTAGCAGTACAGTACAGTAACAGTAAATTACTATGGATGCCACGAACACAGTTCGCAAATAGGACAAGCATTCATTCAGTAAGAAATATCATTTCAGAAAGCAGTACAGTTGACCATTCCGAAAATATTCATGATTGAATATATCTTTACAACATTGTTACTCACAGAATTCTGGGCTACAGATAGGCTGGTGAGCGTCCTCGGATGCCAACCCTACACAGTTACAGGATGAACACACACTAAGTTGCACGTTTAGGAAACAATAACTTAGTCCCTATCTTGACTCGGTGTGGTTCTATAGCATTATCGTCATTAAGATGCCTAAAACTAGGCCTAGGAATGCCTAGGATGGAATGAGGATGCAAAGATGCACTTTAAAACACTTTTCAGAATTTTCAGAAAACAGGGGTCTCGCTCGAGCGTGGCTTTCTACGCTCGAGCGGACATGCAGACAAAGGAGCTACGCTCGAGCGTGACTTCCCTCGCTCGAGCGAACTGTAAAAGCACTGAATGCAAGAAATTCACGCTCGACAGGCGCTCGACCCCGCTCGAGCGTGAGACACAAGTCTTCGCTCGAGCGTGCATTCTCTCGCTCGAGCGGACTGTAAACACATGCAAAATACTGAATACACGCATTTCATGCTCGAGCGTTATTTTTTCCGCTCGAGCGGACTGCATGAACTCAGAGTGTACGCTCGAGCGTGAAATTCCTCGCTCGAGCACGGATCCAAAATCTGGAATTTCTAGATTTGTCTCCAAGCATGAAACTCAACATTTAAAGCATCAAATTCGATCTTTTTGGGTAAATTTTCTGGAAAACACTTTAAAACTCATAATATGACATGTTTCAAAGATCAATTTACAAAACCAAAGCCCAAAGGTAGTTCCAATAAAACACAATTTTAACAAAACTTCATAAACATGATGAACATAAGACATGCATGTGTTCAATTGAAATCAAAGCTTCCAATACATGATCAAATGAGTCAATTCACTCAAAAACATGATGAATTCATGGACCATAGCTAGAATATAGACATGCATGTGAGGATTTCCATGAAATCAACCTCAAAACTCAACAATGTATACATGCATGCATGAATTCCTACTCAATTCAACATATTAAGCCAATTCATGCCTTAAATCACTATCTTTACCATGAATCATGCAAGAACAACTCAAACTCACAATTAAAAGGGTGAGTCTCCTACCTCAAGTCCTCAATTTCAAGAATGGAAGCTCAATTGTGTAATCTACTCTTCAATTCTTCAAGTTCTCCAAGTAATTCTCTAGATGAAACCAAACTTCTCCTCTCTCACTCTCTCCTACGATTTTGGTCTCTCAAAGATAAGCAAATGACATGAAATCAAGCTCTAGACAGAGTTTGATAAAGTGGCCCACTAAGTGACATTTTGGTAAATAAGCCAACTAATGTAATTTACCATTATTTAATCTAATTTAATCATTCTGAATCAAATTTCAATTAAACATACCATAAAATCACATAAATTCTAATTAGCATAAAACACTAATCAGTTTCGGATTCGGCCGCCGATAAGGCCTTCAATTTGTAGTTTAAAACATAAAACATGAACAGATCAATTAACAGTCAAACAGATATAAATGCGTTTAAACTACTACACTCAATCAATCAGTTCAAAATGTCAGTCAAATCAGTTACTTAATCATGTTCAGTCACAGTTTAGCAGTAATCATCGGTATTATCAGTAAACAGTGGTGAGGGTTGTCACACATTGTCATCGACGTCGACTGTTTCTCGTCTCCTCCGTTCAAGTGTGAGTGAGAGAGAGAAAGAGAGAGACAGACATAGTCGTTGAACAAACCTAGGGCTACAAACCTCAAATGAAAAAAACAGGGGCAAGGCAAGACTGGGCGAAAAAAAGGAAAATTAGTATGGGCAGGCAGATCGGGTAAATCAATAGAATTGGCGGATTACCAGCGACCCGACTTGCACCCGCGAAATTGGTATTTCTAGGCCCGCATCCATCCGCCAGGTGTCACACTTCCGTTCGTTGTGCCTCGGGTCGGGTTGGGCGGATGAGGCGGGTCGGCAGATCCGTTGCAAACCCCTACTTTGGGCTATCGGTGGAGAAGAGTCTTGATTGTTGTAGACACTGTATGTTGATTAGGGAAAACTGAAACTAATCACGTTGAATATGTCATTGAATATGATGGTTGGAATAATACATCGAATATGTGTATTGATTGATTATTGTATATGATAAGTGTTTATATACATTGTATTGTTTTGGAGGAGATTGGGGATGTACTCCACGGTTTGGGAGGAGATAGGGGATGAACTCCCAAACTGGATATTATTTGGAAGGAGATAGGGGATGGACTCCATTGATACAGCAAATATGTGTATCTATTATGAAGTATGGAAGTGTTTTAATATGACATTGATACAGCAAATATGTGTATCTATTGTGAAGTATGGAAGTGTTTTGATATGAGTTGTTATCTCATTTAAAAAGGAAGTGCTTAAATATGAGTCGTAATCTCATTAAATTATTGGCCAGGTTCTGAGCCATGTTATGAATTGAAAGTTTGATTAGTAACGAAAAGTGAAAAGAAATATGGACATATCTGTCATGGAATTGGATTGTGTTGTACGTTGGTTTGTATGAGTTAAACATTTATCAAATGCTAATGTTTTAGTTATCGCTCATATTATGAGTAGCATATCTCTACTGGGTGTTGGCTCACCCTATATGGGACATCATTTTCAGGTACAGGTGATATGCCACCTCCGAGGATGTAGCTTGGGAGGTTGTAGAAGCTGAAGGCTTCCTTTTTGTGATTATTTTGTGTATTACATGTAAATCAAGCCAAGGGTATTTTGTGTTTTGAGTTAGTACTCTCTTTTTGTAACCAAGTGCTGGCTTGGAAAGTTGTAAGCTCGTAAGACATTTACTTTTGATGTCAACATGTAATACTTTTGTAATGAATACTCTGATAAATAGAATTATGCTTCACTCTCTTAAGTTTATGGATGTCTTGAATGTATGATTTATGGGTTTATTTTGAGGGCGTTACAAAATGTGTTGGGCGGGAACCACCCGTTGATCTAAACCATTGATATACACTTAGGATTTATCTGAGTCATCCAAATGAAATGTATCTCTCATACATTTTAGACATTTTCAAAAACTTTTGTGACTTATTATATAGATTTTTTTTTGTCTTTTCTCATTTTTTTTAAAAATTCAATTTTCAATTCTTCTTGGTGAAGAATCTAAAAACTTAAATTTTTTTGAAATATTTTTATTGAAGACGAAAAAAAAATTATTTCACCAAATAAATAAATCTCAAACACATAAACCCCATTAACCTCTTCTTTTTTTCAGGGTCGGCTCTAAACATTCAGGAACCTAAAGTGAACGCTCAATATGAGACCTTACATTTCTTCATGTCACTCAAAAAAAAAAAAAATCAACTTAAAAATTTATTACAAAAATTTTAAAGGATAAAATTTAATATTATTGTTTATATCTAACAATTTACCCAAGAAAAAAATACTGTGCAAAAATTTAGAACTATGATAGAAAAAAAAAATGAATGAATTATATCACTACATCCCTTAAGCATTACTGTTCTTGCATTTTTTGTTACAAAATTGAACCAATAACTCGTAATTGTGATTCAATTAATTCTTCTATACTTTCTTGGAAGTATGATTACAAAACAATGCATTCCATTATTTAACAAACAACAATCAATGTAATTCTATGGATTTCAATTTTTAAGTAAAGCCAACAAACAATCGAAGTAAAACTTAAAATACAAAATCTAAAAGCATTTGGAGAGAATATTAAGATTTAAAAAGTTCAATCTCATAATGATGAATTAAGTTGGAGAGGAATTTGGTAAAGTGAAATCTATTACTTTGGTCCATTCATTAATAAAATTGTGTTGTTTTTTGGTTTAATATGAAGTGCTAAATCTAGTTAGGTTTTGGTAAGTTGAAATCAAAGTAATTGGAACCATTCACTTATAAAAATAATTTTGTTTTTGAGTTTGGTGTTGAGGGTTGAAGAAAAGTCAGTTTTGATGTTAAAAATTTGGAAGCCTTCATTTAATTGAGGCCTAAAAACATTATAAGAATTCTTTTTAAATTGGGACCATAATTTTTAGCGCAAATCTAAGGGCCCAAAGCGATGGCTTTGCTAACTTGCTCCAGAGCCGGCCGTCCCTTTTTTATTATGTTTCAAGCTTGGTTTAGGGAGCACATAAATAATCTACTTATTAATTTATTAACTTATTTCAGGCACATTACATATTTATTTGTTTATACATTTTTTTATAATAAATAATACGTCATATCTAATACATCCCTAATGTAAAAGTCAAGCCCACGTCAATTTGGTGAGTAGGATAGAACTATCTCTACATACCTATGCTAAATAGAAGATTATGTTTTGCTTCTAGAATATGTTGATGTAATGGTTCAACTTGATTTTTATTGGTTAAAATAGTAACAACTACCATCTTTTTGCCTCTTTTTAAGAAACAATTAGACAAACGATTCTCAATGAATGATGTGGCGTAGTGGTTCAAAACGACCCAATAACTTCTCAAGTGTTATTTATAAAAAATATGCAAATACTTTTGAACTTTCTTATCAAGTACCTCTAGGGGACATGTTAACAACTAACTTCTCATGCTAAACACCGAAATATGATTTTTTACTAATAATTCTTTATCCTCTTTGATGATACAATCATATGAAAAATTATTCAATATTCTTAGAACGATAAATGTTCATATTTTTTCACTAATCATTATACACAATGTTCCGTCATGTTCCTTAATTAGAGCAGCTCTAATGCCATTGGAGTTGCTGTTGCCTTGATTTGGCAAGAAGAGAAGAAAAATGTGCTCTGATGGGGAGAACAACTGCTAAATTTAGCAAATGTCAAAGCTTGTCCAACTGCCATATGTGCCAGATTATGAAGCAACACCTCCCTCCTTCCCTCCCTTCTCCTAGCAAAACATCTCTTCCTTTTTCCTATCGCCATTTTTGTAGAAAAAACACAGAAACTTGTGTGTTTAGACAACTGACTGGACGTTTGGTCGGACAACTGCGGCCGGTTGTCCGAACATACTAGTTTTTGTGCCAAAATGACAAAAATGGCAGCTGAACCATTGGAGCACCATTCATTGTATTTGGTTTCAATTTTCTGAATTCAATTTTCTAGAAATTGATTTTTTTATTTTTTCATATATTTTTTTTAATTTTTAGTGAATATTTTTTAAATTTTAAATAATTTTTTTTACTTTTTTAGATGCACATTACTTAAATATATTTAAAAAATAAAATACTTGTAAAAATATTTTTAAAAATCAATAAATATATAAGAATACGAAAAATGTACTGAATATATATATATATATATATATATATATATATATTTGTATTTTTGGTATTTGGTGAATTTTTTAAACATTTTTTTAAAAAATATTATACTTTTTAAGTATATTTATGCTAGATGTGTCTAAAAATTAAAAAAAAATAGTTAGAATATTTTAAAAAATTCAGTGAAAACAAAAAAAAAAATTAATTTTTTGAAAAGTAAATCTTGAAAATCCAAACTAAACAAGTTAATTGCTATTTTTATCTATTTTTTATTATTCATTGCCATAATTTGGCATTGGCAATGACAATGTTATTATAACATTTAATATTAAAGATACTCTTATTTAACACAAAATTATAAATCTTTGGTGGTGTTACATGCACCAATTAGTATATACACTAGTGTTATAATATTATTATTAACTACATTTATTATACAAGTTACAAATATCCAAAACCATACAAATAATACATCATCTGTTAGTACACTAGTGTGTACATTAATTGGTACATATAACATTATTCATAAATCTTACTTTCTCCATTATTACAACCAACTTCGTTACGTAGCTCTAAACTGTATGGCTCGAGTGGCCTGAAACTCGGTCTTCTTCTTTCATCTCTTCTCTCTCTTTTTTATCTTTCCAAAAATTCTTCACTTTTTCTAAAGAACAAAATCCACAGAGACCCTCACATACTCTCACATTTTCCCAAATAAACACACATTGTGTTTTAGAGAGAGAGGGGCTCACACTCACTAATGGCAGCACAAGCACATGCAGATGATGATCAAGAAATTCAAGAAACCCAACAACAACACCCACAACAACTACCCACCTCCACAACCACCATTGAACTTCACGGTAACCAGCAAGACCATGAAAAGCTTCTATCTCCTATCTGGGTCTAAGCTTCACAGTCTTTCTCGGCCTCATTCCAAAACCACTCACACTCTCTCTCTATCTTTCTCTCTTATCCACTTCTCCTTGTCTTCTTTCATCTCTTCTCTTCCCTTCTCATCTTCCGCAAAATCCTTCACTTTTTCTAAAGAACAAAACTCACAAATCTCTCATCAATGGAAGCCAAAACCAAAACCACTCACACTCTCTCTCTACTTTTCTCGGACTAGAGGGTCTTCGTTGGTGACTTGGCGAAACCCTCTCACCAATCCGAACCCATCTTCAAATTCAACTCCACTTTATCAAACAGTAAGAGTTTTCACCAAAGCTTTGAGTTACGAGTTCGAAATCAAGAAAATTGATGTTAACACTTACAGAATAACTTCTATGAAAGACGGGTCATCCTCTTTTCCAAAGAATGCCCATAAACATTGAAACTACAAATTAACAAAACCTAATAAGAATTTTCCTCCTCTGTTTTTCCTTTCTTTGTTTTCTTCTTTTCTCTTCCTCTCTTCCTCTCTCTTGTTCTCAAACCAATTTCCAAAATAAATAAATAAATAAATAAATTTAAAACAATGTCGTTGTAACACTCGAGACTTGAAAATTTTAAATTACAAAACTTTACTCTATTACCACACCTTGAAACATCATGTTGACTGTATTCATCCAATCATACTCGCCCTTTATGAATCAGTGGGACCCCACCCTCCGAACTGAGTTAAGTGACAAATATCTTGTTGCGGGCCCCACATTACTCCATGATTGGGCCCATGGCCCACATTTACTCGGATCGAACCCCAAACTCTCACACCCTAAAAAAATTCTCCATAAAATGGCTCTCTCTCTCTGTGGGGTCAATCGAATCCCACACTACCCACTTCTCTCTCTCTCCCTTTCTCTCTCCTCACCCGACCATCTCATTTTTTCCAAACCCTAATCTCTATCTTCTCTCCGCCATAGCTAAACCCTAGTTTCTCTCTCTAGAAACCAATGGGTTCAGAGACCGGACTCCAAGTTCTCCTCACAAGATCAACCCACCCACCACCACCTTGCTCCACCCACCACCACCACCACCACCCCAGCCGCCGCATCCAGTGGTTTAGAGATTCCGCATCAATTGGTAGCGACGAGAAAAGTCGGTGCTTCTTCTTCCAAAGACCGCCACACGAAAGTGAACGGCCGGGGGCGGCGCGTCAGGATGCCGGCGCTCTGCGCCGCCCGGATCTTCCAGCTGACGCGCGAGCTCGGCCACCGCTCCGACGGCGAGACCATCGAGTGGCTGCTCCGCCACGCCGAGCCCTCCATAATCGCCGCCACCGGCACCGGAACCGTCCCGACGGGTCCGGTTTCCACTCTCGCCGGAACTCTCCCTCTCTCCTCGGCCTCCTCCTCTTCCAGAGTCGCCGGGGTTTCTGGTGGTGGACATGTACCGGCGGGAATGTTCGCGGTGGCGCCGCCGAGCTGTAGATTGAACTTGTCTCAGCCGTCGCCGACGATGGTGCTGGACCTTTCCGGGAATGAGTACCGGCATATGCCGTTCACGGCGTTGTTGCTGCAGCCGGCGACTGATGAGGCGGAGGAGAGAAGACAAGAAGAGGTGCTTGGGGAGGAGAAGATATGATTCTGTGAATGTATATATATATATGTAATAATGTAATGTGTGTGTGTTTCTAGGGTTAGTGATTAAGGTTCAGTGTGTTCTATTAGTAGTTAGAAGGATTGAAAATTTTGGGTCTTGTGATTTCACTCAGAAAAATGAGAGAGAGAGAAAAGAAAAAAAAAAAGTGTTCTACAGTAAATTTTTTTTTAAAATATGATTTTTTTATTGAGGTTTGGATGAGGGTGAACGTGAGGGAAATGTAAATTATCTTAAATGGGAATAGATGGTGGGCCCTTATTTGCTTGATAATAATTTCTGTGCAAAGATGTGAAAGCTAGAAAGTTTTGCTTTGGAGTTGATTATTGGTGCATTTTAAAAATGCTTGGGAGCACTAATTAGTACTCCTACTAATTAGGTGGTAGTGGGTCCCGTTATTAATGATGTGATATTTTGGTCTTGGAGTTGTGTGTTTTTTTTTTTTTTTAACTTTTTTAATGCATTAGTGCTATTAGTGGTGATGTTTTTAGTGGGATGAATCATTGTTGGTGCACTTTTTATGGGGTTCAGTTAGTGGTGTTTGGAGAGCTTGGTGAAAAATTAATTTTTTTATTTTTATTTTTATTTTTTGGTGGCTTTTTTTTTGTGTAGAAAAGTTAGGATATCTTTGGTTTGAGTTTTTGAAAAAAAAAATTAAAAAAATTATTTGGTTTGAAATTTTTTTCTAAAAATTTTTAAAATTACTTTTTCTCTTTCATCTCTCTCATTCTCAATCACTTTTTCTCCCACACACATCTATTCAATTATAACAAAATATCAAATCATTTTAAACTCTTAAATTCCAAAATTATTTTCAAAATATACAACTAAACAATTCAAAAAAATTTCTAAACTCTCTTTCCAAATTTTTTTTCAAAAACAACTCTTCCAAAAACAAACCAAACAAGCCCTTAGTTTTTTTGTTTTTTTGTTTTTTCTGTATAAAAAAGTTTGAAAAGTTAAAAAATTTGTTTTAGCAAGTTGCTAAATTGCCTTGCGTTGTGTTGTGTGTTGTCTAAATTTGATTGTTTGGAGTGTCTTAAATATGTGTATTTTTTGTATTTTTGAACTAAAAAATTGAGAAAAAAATATGGATGTTTGGGTTAATTTTTTAATTTCTTATGAAAAAATATATATTAAAAAATTGTATAAATTAGTGTGTAGAGAAAAATTAGGATTGGGAGTTGTGCAGCCGTAATTTTTGACTTTTGATGAATAGTGATAATTTTTTAACTTTTTGAATAATTTTTTAACTTTTTAACTTTTTTTTGACTTGTCAAACTTGACCTTACTATTTATGGGTTCAAGTACAATCCAAGTATAATAAATTTAAATTTGAATTAGGCTTGAGTTGTTGATGTAAACAGTGGTAATATGGCAAATATTGTGATGGTTATATAGATTAGGGGTGTTTAAGATGGTTGAAATAAGTACTATATTTTTTTATTTTTTATAAAAGAATGCTTAAAAAAATGGAGAAGCATTGTGATTTAAAAAAAATAAAAAAAAGCATAATTTTGTAAGGGAGGTCAAATAGTGCTCTTAATTGTACTTTTGAGTTGCCTTGTTTGGAAATTAGTTATTTTAATTGATTACTTAATTTTTTATGAAAATACATGTAAAAAGGTAGAGAGAGTTATGTGATGAAGTATTTTGTTTTACTGATTATTTTAGTCTAGAATTGGCTATTTAGACTAAAATAACTAATAAAATAAAATATGTCATCATATCACTTTTTTTATTTTTTTATATCTCTTTTTGTAAAAAGTTAAATAGGGTCCGTTTGGCAAGAGCTAAACGGGATTTTTTTTGGCTATTTTAGCCATAAAAAATAAAATATCACATCCAATCTATAATTATTACATTATTCTCTCACAAAAAAATCAAAAAAGCCAAAAAGGTCTTCCCAAACCAAACTTTTTAGCCTAGGCTAAAATAGCCAAAAAAATCAAAAAGTCAAAAAACCAACCCATTTCCTAAACGGAGGCATAGTCAACTAAAATAATCTATTGGTGTAGTAAAGTAATGGATCCTTTTATTTAACTCTTGTCTTTTCTTCGTCTGGTATCAATGCGATAAAGAATTATAACTGAAATTGTATGACAAAATCATTGTCAGACACTTAAGGGTGGTTTGGGATGATCTAAATAAGTGCACTTTTTGACTTTTTATGAAATATGAATTGAGTATGAGTTGGGTTTGAAGTGATGTGGTAGAGATGTGATATAACTTAAATAAGATGATGTGACTTAAATAAGATACTGACTTTTTGACTTTTTTAAGTTATGACAAACAAGACCTTAAAATTTTTCTCCTTAACACTAATCAAGTCTTTCTATCTATCGTTTAGCTTGTCATCAATCCAAGTCAAAAACAGTAAAATTCATTATCTTTAGGGTGAAATCACTTGTAGGATTTGCTCACCTTAGACCATCTCCAACCCTTCACCAAACCTAGCATCAAATTTGAAATTTGGTGAAAAAAGCACTATTTGGAGCTCTAACGGTTTTACCAAATTGATATCAAATCAAGAATTCACCAAACGTTTCACCAAAAGGAGGACAGGCTCCGCATTTCACCAAAACACTGTGCATGGCCGTTGGGGGAGACCAACCAGTCCACCGGTCGGTTGACCAACCGGTCGGCCTCTAAAAGGTTCAAACAATTCCAAAAAAAATTCAAACAGTTGAAAAAAAAAAATTTTTGCCTTACCAGTCGACCACTAAAAGATTCAAACAGTTTAAAAAAAAAAAATTTGGCTTAACCGATCGACCGGCCAGTCAACCAACCGGTTATCTCGGCACAGATTTGATGAAAATTTGATGAAAATCAACCGTTGGAGCACTCGGTATTAGATTGAGGAAAAAATCATTTTTTTACTCAGATTTGATGAAAATTTTGATTCAAGGTTAGAGATGCTCTTAGTTCCCGCTTTTGGTAATTAATTGCATTAGGGGGTTCAAACTAGTTATATCAATTCATATACTTGTTACACTAATATGTTGCTCAAGAAAGAATAGCTACTAAATGAGATTAGTAGACAAATATTCATAAATAAGCTAAGAAGACGGAATGATGGTCTTTTGGGAAATTGTCAAAAAAAAGTCAACTTTTTAGCTTTTTAATTTTTTTAGTAAAAAAAGTCAATTTTTTTTATCCAAAACAACCTAACTTTTTGACCAAAAAAACTATTAAAAAAGTCAAAAATTTAACTTTTTACCAACTTCTCAAAACATCACAATCAAGAAGATCTTTGTGTGTGTGGAGGGCGAATTTCTTTGTTTTCCTGTTAGTGCACAGCCTTTTCTCTGTCTAAGGCCTTCCGCCCTTTTAGTCATGTGCTTGTGTATTCTTTATCAAGGAATGGCATCACTAGAGTGGCATCAAAGTAGTTTTATTTTTATTTTTGCAGGTTTATTAGTTTGTTGAAATTGGATCCTACTACCAACTTTTTGGATAAAATTACTAATAATATTAAACAAATAATTTATAAAAAGAACACTGAAAAGTGTATTATTTCAATTTTTCGTTTTGGAATAATTTATAACATTTCGTTTTCAATTTTTCCTTTTGGAATAATATTTTTAAAAAGAAAAACAATGAAAAGTTCAAATACTACTCACCACTTTCATATCAATTTTAGTTTTGTGCGAAAATTTACTTTTTGATATTTCCTAAAAAGTGTATTGTTTTTTCTTTTCTTTTTTCTTTTTTTTAAATTCCCTCACAACAATTTTTAAAATAGTTTACCAAATGAATAGTTCAAAACCTACACACCATTTTCATATCAATTTTAGTTTTGTGCAAATACTAACTTTTTGGTATTTCTTAAAAAATGAGTTGCATTTTTTTTTTTTCAAAACCCTCGCAACAGTTTTCAAAAATAGTTTACCAAACAGGTTGTTTGTATTTTACACAAAATGAAAATGCTAATGTTGTGTTTAGTTGGAAGATTTGAGAAGGGATTTGAAAAAAAAAAAAGAAAAAATATGTGTGAAACTAAGTGAAATGTAAGTATATTTTATTCACATTTCACATTCCTTTTTCATTTCCTTTTCCAAATCATCCTTCAAATCCCCCAACTAAACACAGCCCAAAGGGAAACACAAACTACCAAACCTGCCTTTGTATTCTTCTTTTTTTCCCTCAAACACAAAATTGAAATTAGCTCACCATTGAAACAGATTTGGAAGAAAATTATTCATTAAAATTCTCCAATGCATTCAAGACTAACCAGAGTGATTCAGTGAACCTTCTTTTTATTTTTTTAATTATTATTATTTCTTAAAGCTGCTAAAGAACTAATTCCATCTAAACATACACACTTATTTATCTTTATTTCCCTCCTCTTCTTTTTTCGTACTATGCCATGTTAAGAAGAAGATGCTCCACTACTATGCAGGACTTCACCATTGTAGCATATCATTGTTCAACTTCACATGGTTGATATTGTTTAAAATCATCTCATCCTCATATCAGTGCTCAATCCAAAATAAAACTAAAAAATAAATAAGAATAATACCTGGTAGCTCAAAAATTATTGGCCCACATGTGCTCGAAACCCAAAACGACGTCATCTTGGGTTTTTTTTTTCCCCCTTTCCCCCCCTCCCCTCCCTTTTTTTGCTTTTGAATACAGACGAGAGAGAGAAGAGAGAAGAGAAGAGAAGGGGAAGAGAGAAAAGGCGAGAGAGAAGGAGGAAGAGAAGAAGACGGTGATGGTGGTGATCGCCAGTGGATATCGCCGATCGCCACTTTCTCTGATTTCTCTCTTCTTCTTTTTTTTCCTTTTTTTTTCTAGTGGATCTGGATCTGAAGATGAAGGAAAAATAAAAATAAAAATAAAACTTGTTGGCTGATGATGATGATGGTGATGTTGATGAAGGTGTTGTTGTTGAATGATGAAGATGTTCTGGATCTAAAGATGAATGGTTGATTTTTTTTTTTGTAATGAGTGGTGGTGGCAAGTAGGTGGTGGTGGCGGGCGGTGGATGGTAGTGGTGAGTGGTGGGTGGTGGCGGGTGGATGGCAGGTGAGTGGTGGGTGGTGGGTGGTGGTGGTGGCGGAAGACGATAGTGGAAAATGGTGGCGGGGGGTGGCTAGTGTTGGGTGGTTAAAAAAAAAAAAAAGGAAAACTCAAAAACAATGTCGTTTTGGGCTTTGAGCCAATTCGAGCAAACTATTTTCAAGCTACCCGGAACTGAATAAATAAATATTGCCAATTGCCAAACATTAAATATTATGATTTTATTTTTGCATCAGTATCAATTGCAAAACAGTAAATAAGACTCACTCCATGAAAACCTTTTGTTCAGGCCACATCCAAAAATTGTTCCATCCAAGTATTCTATGATTCCCGGAGAATAAAATAAAAATAAAAAAACAAAAAAAGAGTAGCCAGTTTCACATAGTAAAGAAGTTCAATGAAAAATGTAACCTCTTTTCCCCATTATTTTCAAATATGTTTGAAAAATCATACATATAGTGACATTCAACCTTTCCAAATAAAACTCCCAATGTCATAAGCATGCGATTAAGAGAAAAAATACCTGCATGCAAAAATAGCAGCATACTTGCACAACAATGAGAAATAAAGAAAAATAAAAAAAATTAAAACAAAAGACATAATGCATCTATGCTATATATGTATCTACAGTAGAAGTTAGTGAACTGAAAGGTATAAATATAAGAATGCATAGTCTAGCACCAGGAGACAAGCACAAGCCAAGGATGAATGGAGAAGGGAACTGTGTGCTTTACCACAAAGCCAGAAGCTTCTAATGCTAATTTCCAAAATGCCACCACTTTTTCTTCCTCTTAGAATCACAAGGCAGTAATTCTGGTTTAAGAAGCAAAACAATCAAACACTTGCATTGTTAGGGATCAAGATAGGACCAAAAGCGAAGATGATAATGTTAAAACTGCACACTAGCGTAAATTGCTAAACCCATCCCAACTCAAGTTGTCCGCTTAAAGTTTGAAACTAGAAATTTTACTTATTTTTGTTGGGTAAATGCCGGTAACCTGGTGGACTCTCCATCAGGGCAAAGCTCAACATATAGCTAACAACACACACATACACATTTAAGCTGTGTTTGGATCATGGATTTAAGGAAAAATCTTCAATTTTTCTTTCCCCTGGCAAATCCCTCTCCGAATTCATGATCTAAACACAGCTTTAGAGAGGTGTATGTCAGTCCAATTTCTATATCAGGGAAGACTGAGAGAAAGCCAGGAGGCATGGTGGTCTGTACCTAACAATTAGGTTCAGCACTTGAGTTAAGTTGGAATAGTCCCAAGAGGTTCTTTTCCAGCAGAAAGCTATATCTCATTCTCTTTTTAAGAAAAGTTAAGGGTAGTCACCTCCTTGAGGATAGATAGAATTGTAGTGCACCTCTGCCCAAAAGCTCAAGAAAATGACTGCAAAGGCACAAATTAATCTCTATAAATCTGTATGGATTACCGAAAAGAATATTATAACGATTTGGTTATCTCTTTGCTATTGCCACAAAGCGAAAAAAAGTGAAAAAGAAAGGTGAATTAAATTAACGGAAGTTCAACACCGGAACCTTTAAATTTGTTGAAAAGTATCAAGCTTAGAGAACTGACAAGTGTCAGTCAATAATTTTGTAGACGACAAACAAATTGCTGTTTGAAACGAACAACTAGTGCTATTTTTAGTATTAAACAATTATTAATGCATACATAAGCTGGGAACCCTTGAAATTTACCTCGTTTGGAGTTTTGAGATTTCGGGAGAATCTCGATGGAAAAGGTATCCTTGAATGAGGTGACCACAAAAATTTTTACACTATACTGCAACACAACATTAAAATACATTAGTTCTGGGTTAAATGAATATTTGATCGAGCCAGTTAGTTATTCTCTTGCAATTAAACCTAAAATAGAGTAGATCAACTTACAACTTCCAAATTTTTACCATATAGGCTACTAATGAACTACATTCAAACTCACATCTCACATACAAACCAACAGTAATTGACCAAAACTGCAAGCAAATTCAACACAAAGGAATGGAAGGAAAATTTTGTACAATCCTTACTGAATCTGCAGCTGCTTGCAATGTCACGTGATCTCCCCACTCACCACTCCTAGTTTAATCAATACAAAAGGCATAAATACAGCTATTCTGCGAATATTTGAAATATAGGAAGAACAGCAAAAGAAAAGGATTTTAAATTATACTTGGATATTTTCTTTAAATAGTCACCATATTCCATGGGAACATATCCCTCGTATGTGTCACGATGAGACTTAAGCTGCCAGTGTCCAACCATCAGAGACAGAAATTAGGATCCAGATAATCTGCACTATAGTGAACTCAACAATATTCAACAGTTCCTTAAAAAGTATACTATCATTTTCTATGATAACCACCTGATTAACAACTTGCTGTCTTACAAATTTGTGGTGCTCTGGGGTGCGATAGAATTGATCTGATAAAGCACGAAACTGGAAGGGCAAAAAAGAGAGTGAGTTACTATCTCTAACAAAGGAAAAAAAAATCTAAGCAGGTTACATGACAAGAAGGCATTAGATTTCCCAGTGACTATCCTAGTAGAGAAATTCCGAGGACATGCGGACATACTGAGGACCTAGTGACATGCAAAACTCATACAATACATCAAAATGAGAAAAAAAAAAAAGACATGGTTTAAATAAGTCCAGTCCCCTGCTCTAAACGAACTATTGAAATTGTATAAAGCAGTGGGTAAATTTCAGTTCCCCTCTCAATGAGACTGTATGACCACCCTCCAACACTTTATGAAGACGCATAATAATGTTTCTATTACTTGTTAGGCCCATATCTTTGGACATTATGTCAAATGGAACAAATGTTGCTACCAACCACTTCCCCACCACTAGCGCACACAAGAAGAAAAAGTTTATTTTGCTTTAAATAGTAGCGATTTGGGGTAAAAAATATATATTTATATGTACGTATACTCAACTTACTATGTAGAAGCGGAGAAAGAATAACAACTGACCTGACAATTACCATCACCTTGAACCTTGTGCTCAACTAAGTCATACAATTGCAATCTGTAAAATAACATCTGAAATCAAGTTTACTGCATGTGGTACAGTAAAAAAGAGCATATTGCAAAGAAAGGAAACGCATCATGATATATATATATATATATATCCAAAACTAAAGGGAATATAGCAGAACATCCTAGCAACCATGAAAAGAGCATAATATCACTATAATGATACAGTGACTTCTAATATAAGAATTTCATATGCCAACAAATAGATTAAATGACGGAAGGGTCAATCATCTATCTTCCTCATTTGCATAATATTTATTACACAGCATTAAATAGAGAATGCTAATACATAATAAGCTAGGAGCAGAAGTAGGAGTTGGTTGGAGCAAGGTATTAACAAGTCAGAGTTCCGAAATACTATTCTCCAAAAAATTCGAAGACATTGCAAAAGTGTTCAAGTTAATGATGAATTTTGGCATCATCTTTTTTGAACTGACAAAAAGTTTTTGAAGTTATGATGAATGACCCAATATCTTTATTCTTTTAAATCATTTTCCACTAGTGTACGCAACAATTTTGATATTAGAAGAATAGCATGATTCCAACACTTTTGTTTTTTTGGGTCTCAAAGTCTAAAGAATATATTCATCAGAATAAAAAAACAGAGCATAAAATTAGAGAAGCATAATATATCTTAATATACGAAATTATAAAGCCAAGTCACTACGCCGCTGACAAGTATGCTAAGTGATGGTGGAAAAAGGTTCTTTGGCTTGGTTCCATCTCAAGCCATACTAGAGCTTCCCAAATTCTGCAGAACCAAACAAGTTGAACCCAAAACCCACCAATGCCTGGAAAGCTTTATTATGCATAACCAAGGTTTTAAAAAGCGGCCGCAACCATTACGTAACGGTTGTGGTAGTTACCGCCACCCGTTACGGCCGCTTTTGCAGTGTGATTGAGATTCATAGGTGTATCGGTCGTAGCGGCTGCTATAGCGGTCGTAATGGTGCCGTAACGGCCTGTTACGCACCGTTACGTAACGGTTTTAAATTGCTTCTTTCGAAAAAATACAAAAAAAAAAAAAAAAAAGGTTGAAAATGGGGAAGAGAGATAGAGAGAGAAGAAGGAAGATGGAGGAACAAGAGATAGAGAGAGAGAATAGGAAAGATGGAGGAACAAGAGATAGAGAGAGAGAATAGGAAAGATGGAGGAACAAGAGATAGAGAGAGAGAATAGGAAAGATGGAGGAACAAGAGATAGAGTTTGTGTGTGTCTATCTATATATTATTTGAAAATAATAATAATAATAATAATAATAATAATAATAATAATAATAATAAGTGTGGTCATTATCTATTTGGCTTGATTAATATATATATATATATATTTAGACTTTTATTTATTCTCTTACATTTGTCATTGTTTATCTTATATATAATAGTTAGTGATTGATTTTTTGTATAATATAAAGTCATTAATTATTAAAATAAAATATAAAAAACTCAATTTATAGTGATTTAAAAATATGAAATATATTGGATCAAACTTAAAAATTTATAAAAATTAATCAATATTTATTTTAAAATCCAATAAATATGATCATGGAAAAAAAATGTGCGTATCGGTAAGTTTTTTTCAAATTATGCGAAAAATAAAAAAATTCACGGTTCCGGTTACCGCAACCGTTACGCTACGGCCTTTACACCCCGCAACCGCAACCGCAACCGCGTCACCGCCACCGTTACGGCAACCGCAACCGCTTTTCAGAACCTTGTGCATAACACATTCAAGCTGATAAAAAAAAAATGCATAACACATTCGTGCATTCACAAACAAAGAAGGGGCAGGGGAGACTGATATGCTCAACCCACCTCAGCATGGAAAGCTTTATCATGCTTAACAAACACATCCGTGCATTCACAAACAGCAAGGGGGTGGGTGAGACTGATATACTCAAGTTAATTAATTCGTTCTTGGTCCACAAGTACAGTGAAGAGATATTCATAGTGCTTTTAGCCCCCACTGGATCACCCCACAATAAGCCCCACAGATTCAAGTTAACCAGATTTATTACTGCCACATAAGATATCTATGCAGACCACAACAAAGAAAAATCATAATTTCTTAAACAAAAAATATAATAAAAAACAGAAAATACCTATCTAGCAGCCTTTGATGATCAGAAGTTGCTTCATCAATTGAAGGTATATCACCATTAATTCTAGGAATATGCTGCATAAAACCAACAAATAGTTCTAACAAATATTCACAATTGGACCCAGTTCAAAGACAAATAATAGAAGCACATGCATTACCAATTTAAAGATGGGATCCAATAGGATATACTTAATTGAAATGCACAATACTGGAAGTAGACGATTGTGCATTTATATATTGTAGACAACAAAAGACTAAGCAAAGCACATTGAGGAGTTGTTGTGTAAGCACCTGAACATCCTATGAGAGCCTTTGGAGGAAGCAGAGAAGCCAATCTATTTTCCCAGACTACATGCCAATCTCTGGGGCCCTTCGTGTGCTTATAATCAATGTTTATGTCTAAATCCTACTTCTAATTTCCAACTTGAGGTTTACTCTTGGGTTGGTTGTTTGGGTTCCAAAAAAAGATATTTTGGCCATGGTATTTTGCCTTTACAAGCAGTGTGATTTTGTAAGCGAATCATGAAACTACTTGAGGATAAGTAGGCCAGTTCCATCTTTCTTTTTCATCAACAAAACAAGAGCCTTCTGGTCAAAATTAATTAAAGGTCCAGCCTCCAGGATTGCACTTTTGTTAGGTCATTCCTAGAGTATTATAATAGGTTACCTGGCTTGCAAACAGCAGTTTCTAAAGAAATTGTTATTAACTAATAAGACCTACCTCCCCCCATACCCCAAAAAAAATAAATACAAAGACAAAAACTTCCAGTCCCCTTTTACTCATCAGAATAAAAGAAAACATATTTTATTTGATCTCGAAGTCCTCATATAGCACTTCTTCCAATCATGAAAGGGGGATCACTCAATAATGAGCACTCTGGGCATAGACTTCTGCAATCCTAGCATCCGCGATGATAATATCATCACCGAGTACTGCATATTTATTAAAGTACTCACCCAGATCTACTTGTTCAGTCGCATACCAAAAATAATCATTTCAGGACACTTTACGAGGAGTTCGTCGAGCCAAGATGGGTCTACTCCTTTCTCCCCACCGGCCCCGGATTACGCCCTTTAGTCATTCATTGGGTCGGAACCAAGTTACCATCGAAGAAATCTGACACTTCATCGAGGAATTGGTATTTCTTTTTTCGGAAGGCGTCTATCTCATAGCATCAATTTTAGTAAGGAGGTAGACCATACTCTCCTTGACTATGAGATCACTACTCAAATGGCGATTTATCGTATAGAAGAATAGATCTGCGGCCTATTGATTGACCATAGATGCGAACCGATCGACCGCTATCTAAGAGAATGTAAGTAGTTCTTCTATCGTTCAAGGGCAAGGGGAGAACCCGCTGGGCGCTCAAGCACCCAACCTATACAAGGGGTTTTGACGGAATCACTTGAACAGAGAGGGGCTCGCTTCTTCAAGCTCCTCCCAACCTATACAAGGTGATGCGCGCATTCTCTCAGCCACTAGTGACTTATGTAGTAGTCCGCATTCCTACGTGCTCAAAGCCCATCTACACACTCCAGCTGCCACCTTTTCAGCTAGTCAAGCAGGAGTTGAACAGACTGAGACTCTCCTGCCCCTTCGACAGCAATTCCTGCACTTGACGTCGGATCTCCTCATTTTCAAATGGGGATAAGTGATAAGCACACGTAGAAAAAAGTGTCCACCCCTTTTTGCAGCCTTTCCACTACCTTAATCCTACAGATTGATATGTGGACATACAAGTATAACTGCCAGCCTGACCTAGCTTTTTGATAACATTAGATTATCCACTTTTTGCATGTGGATTTTAGATGACTAATTCAGTAACAGTATATTTCTAGTGAATATAATAATGTAAACTAATCAATCAAACCAACAAAATGAATAAAATAGTCAAAGAAGCCATATACAGAGTTTGATATGGTATAATGAAGTTGATTCTCTATCTAAACTTGGCAGGAATGAAGAACTAAGATTTCCAGATCCATGTGAAACCAATATGCTTGAGCTTCTAATTCAATAAATTGATCAAGGATCAAGAACAGCACCAAGTGTATTGATGGATATGATTCCTTTCTAAGCTCTTAGAAACATTTACAACAGAAATGGTGAGATTGGTGTGTACTCCATTAGCACTTGTGCGCACACACACACACAGACACACATATATAAGAGCTTATGCCATTGGTCAACAACTACACAACTACAAGGAAAACACGGGTATGATAATGACAACAGAACTTTAAGATACATGTAAATGTATGAGTTTCCAAACTCTGAAGGTGAAGACAATTAATTTTAACCAGACAAAACCGTGACATTTTCTTGTATGAACATTCCCAATCTCAGCTTCCCATTCAAAAGAAGAATCTGGCACTCAATAATGTATCTAATTAGTGTGACTAGAGAACTGAAGGTCGCATAACAAAGGCAGAGATGAATGTACCGAAGTCCTTAGACCAACAGTGCATAAATACACAGACAGACATACATATATATATATGATATTTTGCATGCTTCAGTGAAGCAATATAACTAGTTTTAAAAGTGGTGCAGGAAAAGTATAATGATAGCACCAAAGAAAGCTGAACCATGAACTTAAATTTCAGAAAACAACATGGTACTTTATGTAAGCTTCACTTACAGGAACAGGAATCATTTGGTTCAACCTCTTGCCTACTTCTCCATCCAGTGCAGACTCGTCTGCTATCTCCAGATTATAGGAATACTCCTCCCCATCATATGATCTATTTCCAGGACTAGAACATGAACTTGAGGGCCCCATATCATCTGATTCTGGTTCTACCTGGCCACCCTTATAGCCTGCAAATTGATAAAGGTCAATGGAAGAGATCACCAACATGACAAGACAATCAAGGCATCAAACAAGAAGCAATGGTCACCCATTACCAGAATAATAGTTCCTCGATGATGGATTAAGCCAATCAGGAGCAGTAGTAGATGATACTTTCAAGTGCTCCTCCTTTGGATGTGAAGATTCAGATGCTTCTGCAATTGTTAGTTGGGAATATTCTTCTTGAAGAGCATGTGCAATAGTCTCATCGTTCTCTACACTGTTACAGTCTGTATTGTAATTATCATCTCCGATGTACTGTTCACGCCAGATGTTCACATCACCTTGGTTGTTATCACCATAATAAGTAGAACTAAATATATGGTCAACATCAAGAAAATTAAAACCCCAGCGAACAGCATCGGAATCTGGCTCATACATATTTACTTCTCCAGCAATCTTTCCAACTAGTAAGTTGTCTGCTTTCCAAGAACAATGGAGCTGTTGTTTTCCTGGTTAGTTCCAGTCAATATAAATCTCAAATATGAAATATTTACGTAACTTAAGTCAATTGTAATCAATATCACTGCACTTTTGGTTACAAATCAGGAAAAATGCTTCCAGTTACACCCCGTGGACCAAATATTCGCTGATAGATCCCAAATTTGTAAGATAGTTGATTCTACTATAAGACCAAACATATAGGTTCTTCAAAGCTTGAGTGCATATTTCCTGAAATCAAAAACTTGTTCAGAAATCCATAGAGTGCTGATGGAGAGTAAGTAAGAAGAGGACAAAGAAATAAAGTAATTTAAAATTATTATCATTGTGTTCGACAATCATATGTGGCTTAGAACCTTTCTGAAGTATATTAATGACTAATCAGCTGCTTCAGCCACTATCAAGAATTAAAGAAAATGCAGCAAGTGGCATCCTTTCCATGCCTGGCAGGTGACTTTGATTACATCACCTATAGTTTTCCCTTTTTCAACAATCAAGAATACATTCTATTCTTAATCGAATTAAAGCAAAAGAACTTTCCCTTTATACTTGATCTAATAAATCTTTTCTTCTTTTTTTTTTTTCTGAAAATATGCAAGCTTTATAATTTCAATAATGATGTTGTAATCATGGGCTCATGTCCAAAATGCCATCAACATGTAGAAATTAACAGAGCAATATGAAATCTTTTCTCCAGGCAAACCATTATAATAAAGGGAAAAAATGCATTCAATAATGCCAGCAGAAATTTTTTTTTGAAAAAAAAAAAAAATCATTTTTACCTTCTAAATTTATTACTAAAAATTCATACTTTTTTCTCAATTGAAATCTGGTAGATTCTCTACCATATTTTGAGAGAGACCAATAATTCCAAAAGAGAAGATCAAAAATTCAAAAATTACTGGATATTGGAAATCAATTCATAGTGCAACAAAACTAATCAATCACTGACACAAACAGTATCGGACAAATTCAATTAACGTATATCTAGATACATATCTATGTATGCATATGAAAGAGAAAAGTAATTCAAAACTTCAATATCAGGGAATCACAATCCATTAATTTTGATTTCGAACACTCTAAAATACACAAAAAAATGAAGATCAAAAATTCAATTTATTCAATATTATAAATCAAATTCACAGTGCAACGAAACTAATCAATCACTAACACGAACAGTATTGGACAAACTCACCATTCAATTAACATATATACCTACAGACATATATATGTACTACGTTTACTAAAGAGAGAGTTATACGAAACTTTTGTATTAGGAAACCTCAGATTTCAATTTTGAGCACTTCGAAATACACAAAAAAGAAGATAAAAAATTCAATTTATTCAATATTATAAATCAATTCATAGTGCAACAATCAATCAATCAATCACTAACACAAAGGACAAACTCGCCATTCAATTGATATATATACATATATAAATATATGAAAAATGCCTAAGACCCCCAGTGGGGGTCACTGGGGTCATGCGTGTAGACCCGTGATTGGCCCAAAAAAAAAAACTGTTTTTTTTTTTTTTTTCAGCGAATGGCAGCGCACCACGTCACGGTCTGAAGAAGTGATGTAAATATATATATATATATATATATATATATATATATATATATGTGTGTGTGTGTATGTATTTGAAACTTTAGTATTAGGAAATCTCAAATCCACTGATTTCATTTTCGAAAACTCTAAAATACAAAGAAAAATAGAAGATCAAAAGCTTGATTATTCAATGTTGGAAATCAATTCATAGTGCAACAAAACTAATCAAACACTCCCACAAACAGTATCGAACAAACTCACCATTCAATTAACATATACACATACAATACAGAAATCTATGTATGTATATGAAAGAGAGTAATTCGAAACTTTAATATTAAGAAATCTCAAATCCACTAATTTCAATTTCAAACGCTCTAAAATACACAGAAAAAGAAAAGAATATCAAAAACTCAATTATTCGATATTGGAAATGAATTCGCAGCGCAACAAAACTAATCAATCACCACCACAAACAGAATCGAACAAACTCACCATTCAATTAACACATACACATACATACATACAGACATATATATATATATATATGCATACTTTAGTATGAGGAAATCTCAAATCCACTGAATTTAATTTCGAAAACTGTAAAATACAGAGAAAAAAACAAGATCAAAAAGTTGAATTATTCGATATTGGAAATGAATTGATAGCGCAACAAAACAAACCTCGAACAGAATCGAACAAACTCACCATTCAATTAACATATACAGGTATGTATTCGAAGTTTTAGTATTAGGAAATCTCAAATCCACAGATTTCAATTTCGAGAACTCTAAAATACACAGTACCAAAAGAAGATCAAAAATTCAATAATTCGATATTGGAAATGAATTCACAGTGCAACAAAACTAATCGAACACTACGAACAGTATACGATAAACTAACCTTCGATTGAATGGAAGTCACATTCAGACCAGTAATCTAGAGAGAGAGAGAGAGAGAGTGTTTGGGGATGTCACGGAAGAAGATAATGATGGAACGAAGAAATTGAAAATGGTGGCTTTTGAAGAGTTTATATAGAGTTAGGCCAGCATTAAACATCGAACAAGTTTGATGAAAGCGTGACGGAAGCCTAAGAATTCGATGGCTTTTTGGGCTGTTTCGGGTGGCTTGAAAAAGCTACCGTTGGTTTAAGCGGCATTTTCTTGAACGCCTCACTGTCTCCCTCTTTCGGCTGAGAGATTCTCTCTCCCAATCTTTTTTTCAGGGTGATTAAGGCCAAGTTTGGTATGATTAAAAAAAGATAAAAAGTCAAAAAGTTACTATCATATTTAAGTCACATCATCTTATTTAAGTCACATCGCCTCTCTAACACATCACTTCAAACCCAACCCAAACCCAACTCATATTTCATAAAAAGTCAAAAAGTGCACTTATTTAGTTTTTCTAAACTAGGCCTAAGAGCTCGAGCTCTAATATGAGCACGAGTGACGTGACAATTTAAAAGAAAAAAAAAATTATATTAATAGTCTTTATAGTCCGAAATTCGTGTCATTTTAATTTTTTATTTTTTAATTGTGACACATTTGATTTTAAATTTTGAATCTTGTTTTAAATAAGGGCAATTGAAGATATCATTGTTTAATTTCAAGGGTAAAATCGTCAATTTGATAAATTATAAACTAATTTGACAAAATAAATGTCAAAAAAATATTTTAAAAATTATTTCTACCCGTCAAAGATAAAATTATATAAAATTGATAAAAATTACATGATTAATTTTTAAAGATTAATTTTACCTGATTATCATCCAAACATATAATAAAAATTAACTTGGTAAAATAAATAAATAAATGTATAAAAGATTTATCGATTTTATATAATTTTATCTTTAGTGGATAAAAATAATTTTTAAAAATTTCAAAATATTTTTTTGGAAATTTATTTTTGTCAAATTAGTTTATATTTTATCAAATTGACTATTTTGCTCTTAAAAAATTCAATGGTATTTTTAATTGTCTTTATTTAGAACAAGATTCAAAATTCAGGGTCAAATGTGTCACAATTAAAAAATCAATAACCAAAGTGACACAAGTCCTAAACTATAGAGACCGTTAATATAATTTACCAAAAAAAAAAAATACAAAATACAAAACAAAAGTTAAAACATCAAATCACATACTGACACCTACAAATTAAAGCTCTTCTAGAGCTCATAATTTAAAGATCTAAAACACTTCGATCATGCTACGTAGCTCGAATGTCACGGCTCGAAACGCGGCTCGACACCAAAATGACGTCGTTTTGGTGTCGATTTTGTGTTTTTTTTTTTTTCTTTCTTCCCTGGTTTTGCAGAACGAAGAAGGAGAAGGAGAAGAAGAAGAAGAAGGGAGAAGAAGAGAAGGGAGGAGGAGGAGGAGGGAGGGAAGGGGGCCATAAAAACCGGTTTGAGGAGGAGGGGAGGCTGGGCAGACGACGGTGGTGCTGCGACATCGGCGGGACTGCGACGGAGGAGGAAGCAGAGGCGGCGGCGGGAGCTGCGACGACGGCGGGGCGGGGAGCTGCGACGCCGACCTTCTTCCTCTCCCTCCCTTCTCTTTCTCCTCTCCCTCTCTTTCTCTCCCTCTTCCTCTCCCTCTCTTCCTCTCGAGCCATTTTCGAGCCTGGTAGCTTCGAGCTACCAGGCATTTTCCAAAACACTTTTCTTTTTTTTTACTTGATGGCTTCTCTCCAGTCCTTTCATTCGGCTGGGGAGGGGTTGTCCAGCTTATTGGGTTTATTTTGGGCTATATTTCAATAATTGAACTATTTTATATTTTAGGATTCTATACGATTCTCGTAAAAAATTAAATTAATTAGATAACGATAAGTATGTGTTTAGATTAATTTTATATATAGAAAAAAAAGATGAGAAAATAAATTATTTATAAAAAATTAATTCAAAATCGTATTTTTTATTATCTAATCGTCTAAATTTTTTACAAAAATAATATATTTGATAAATTTAAAAAATATAAACGATTTGAATTATCGAAATGAGACTCAAAAACCGACCAAATGGGCTGGACTGAGCTGCCTAATCTAACCCTTTTTTTTTATTATGTGTTTTTCTCTTTAATTTACTTGCAATTATTAAATTATTTTGTAATTATGTTGTAATTGTATTTTGAAATTTGGAAATATTTGGGATATCTCTCCATAACAAATGCACTCTCTCAATTTGCTTATAATTATTATATATATATATATATATATTATATAAATTATATTTTAAGACTATTGTGACTAGGCCACGCTTTACACAGTTTTTCTATTTGTATGGAGGCGAAATATCATCTGCTTTAGTACTTAAAATTGTAAAATAAAATATATTTATTTATGTATTAGTTAAGATTAAATGTGTAAAATTACTTAAAAATCTCAATTTGATTTAGTTTTTGAAATGAATTTTGAGTTATATCTTAAAAAATAAGTTGTTGAAATAAGTTTTGAAAGTTAAAAATATGTTTGATTATGAGTTTTGAAAATAATTTTGGAATGATTTGTAATTTTTTTATATTAATGGATGTGTAAAATGCGAGAGAATGAGAGGAGAGAGAAAAAGTGATTGATTAATTTATTAATAATAAATAAAAGAGAAGGAGAGAAGAGAAAGAAAAAACAATTTTGAGTTGTGTTTGAAAAACATGTTAACTATACATGTTTTTCTTTTTCTTTTTTATCCAAATCATGATTCAAAAACAAAACCAAACACTACCTCTATTTTGTAAGATGTGACTTCCTTGTGATTATAAAATGAGGGCAAAGTAGTCATTTTATCTCGAATTCTATAATATTGGATTAGTAATTTGGCTTCATTATAAGAATGTATTACTATCGGAAAAATTCATAGTCTTATAAAACAACTAGTGTCATTTTCATCGATCAAATGATTTATACGAGTCTATTAAATTGTTAATCAAATCTCATTATCTATAAAGTTAAATAAGAAAAACCTAAGAAGGAAACCCTTGAGTATGAGTTTGGTTAAAATAAAAGGAATGGAGAGTGCATAAAAGTTATTATTATTATTTTATTACATTTGTTTAACATAAAAGTTATGAAAACTATAAAGGTTATTGCAAAAAGTGCATGAATTTTTTATTTTTAATGTCAAAGTAGCTTGTTATCTCACTTTCCAACTTGGTTACATCTTCCTCACAAAAGTTTATTTTAACAAAATGCATACAAAAATAAATAAATTTTACTTTATTTTCTATCACTTTTATTTTTTTATTATATTTTCACTGTAATTAGAAGCACTCTTAATTTTCTCATGAAGTCTAAGAACTCTCAATAAGTAAACTAGTCCAGTTGATTAAAGTCTTCTCTCAATTTTACATGATTAATAATATTTGTAAAATATTATATGTCATCAAATTATTTTACTGTCTGATTAGAGGAATTGGGGTTTTTGATGTGGTTTATGGCACAATAGGTTGATATGAAGTCATGTGGGGATTTGCCTGAGTCTATTTTAATAATTTAAACATATTGTAAAATTCGTCTACTAAATCATCTATACAAAATTCAACTTAATTAGACTTTTGTAACTGCATAACAAAAGCATTTTTAAAAAAAATAAATGATTAACATAAATTTAATAGTTCTTTAAAAATAGTTAGGACATAATCATGGGTTTACAGGTGTCCAAATAACTTAATTTTTTACATAAATGATAAGGTCAACAAATCTTATAATATAAACGGTTTAAATTATCAAAATAAATTTGAAAAAAACTCCCAAAATGCCTCACAACAAGACTGTTACTAACCCTTTGTCACTAATTAGATGCTTGCAATTGGCATTGTATGTAGAATAAATTATAGAATGTTTTTTTTTACAAAAAATTTTAGAAATATCATACAAAAATTAATTAATCTTTAGCCTCCGTTTGGGAAGTGGGTTGGCTTTTTGGCTTTTTTGGCTATTTTAGCCTGGGCTAAAAAGTTTGGTTTGGGAAGGGCTTTTTGGCTTTTTGATTTTTTTGGCTTTTTTTGTGAGAGAAGAATGTAATGATTATGGGTTGGATGTGATGTTTTGTTTTTTGTGACTAAAATAATCTATTTTGTCTTTTGTGACTAAAATAGCCAAAAAAGCCCCGTTTAGCTCTTGCCAAACGGATTAATTATCTTGCCGCCTCAAGTTGACTCTGTTCTCGCAAATGGGCATCATCACATCACACGCCCAAAGATTAATTAATAAATTAATAAACCACTTTCTATATAAACTATAAACAATGTTTGATAAATTATTTTGAGAAATATGTTAAAAGTTAATTTTTTAATTTTAAAAAAAAATATATATATAAAAAAATAAAAAAATAATCAGCTTGTTTGGTTCTCGTTTTTAAAAAAATAATTTTTAAAAAAATTTATTTTTTTATTTTTCATAATTTAATGTTTTCAATAATTTTTTTTAATATTTTAAGTACTTTTTTTTTTAATTTTTAGACACACCTAATATAAACACACTTAAAAAGTATAATATTGGTGAAAAAAATCTTTACAAAATATACTAAATATCAAAAAATACAAAAATTCAGTATATTTTTCATATTTTTGTATATTTATTAATTTTTTAAAATATTTTTTCACAAATATTTTACTATTTAGATACATCTAAGCAAAGGTGCATCAAAAAAAATAAAAAATATTTAAAAATATTTACTAAAAACAAAAAAAATACAAAAAATAAAAAATTTAATTTTTAAATAACTAAATTCAAAAAATTAAAACTAAACACACTAAATATAATTCAAAAAATATTAAAAACCAAAAAAATTACTTTTAACCTCTGGCCGCAAAGAGGCCGAAAGGTGATAGAATATCTTGAGAATATCATGTATCTAAATTAATGAAGATTCATTGATATTTTATGGGCCACGTGTCAATTGCTAATTTGTTAGTATCATCTTTCGAACATCTAAATTGTTAATTTGTCACCATCACCATTTCGCATGAAATTCTTCTTTAATTTCTTTTTACATTTTCAAAAAATAAATAAATAAATAAGGATAAATTATATAAAAAAATTACCTTTATAACAAAATAAATCCAAACTTTTTAATTTTGTTATTTTAAATCTTAAATTTTTTATTTATTTTTAATCTAAACCATCTGTTTAATTATGTTAAGTAAAATTTACAAATAAGTAATAAACTCAATAAAAAATGATATTTTAAACATTAATTAAAGTGCCATTTTTCATTGGTTTACTTTATGAAAATAGGTAATCGATTTAAATTGAAAATAAATTTAAATTTAAAATTTAAATTGACAAAATTAAAAATTTATTTTATTATAAGGGTCAAATTTTGAAATTTTTTTCTAATAATAATAATAATAATATTGTTATTGTGCTTGAGATAGTTTCTTTTCTTCTTTTTTTTTATTTGGAGAAACGTGCTTAAAATATGTGTAGTGTGGATAATTTGGTGAAATTTTCTAGTATCCATGTCACATGTGTCGATCATCAAATGCCCTGTTCTTACTATCTCTCTAATTCTCAACATAAAGTCATGAGTTTCACTCTATTCACTGATCACAATGTCTATGCGACATTACCTGACCGTAAAATAACTTCACGTAATTTAGAGAGATTTTTTGGAATATTTTCTCTCTTTGTTTGATTGGTTTTCAAATTTTGTTAATTAAAAAAATCTTGAAAAAGTAAAACTAAGAAGTAGAAAGTTTTCTACCTTTGTTTGCATCTCACATACACTAAAAACAACATAAATCACCACCATCCAACAAGTAAAAGGTTGGAGTTCCGGCTGAGAGCATAAGGTTATATGGTGGTTAGGAAAATGATGTAATAAGACCTTATGACACTGAATTTAAAGGCTCGCTGATGTGTCCCCCAAGATGATAATACTGTTTTAATAATATGCAACTTGAAAAAAGCTTATAATTATTAAAATATTACTTTTAAATTTACCTTCAATAACATGGAGGGTTGCTTGTTTGCTGTTAATTTATTGAAAAATCAATCAATTAAGAATTGATGTAGGTAAATTAAGAATGAGTAAGTTACACTCAAAAACATGGAGGGTTGCTTGTTTGTTGTTAATTTATTGAAAAATCAATCAATTAAGAATTGATGTAGGTAAATTAAGAATGAGTAAATTACACTCACCTGCCTTAAGGTTCGAAAAAATATATATAATTAGACTCACAAGTTTGGAAGAATTAAACTAACTAATGATGCAGGTAATTATATTTTTTTCAAACCTCAATTGAGGTGAATGTAATTTACCCATTAAGAAGTGCTGTTTTAAAGGTCTCTAGCATTACTCGTTTTATTAGGATAAATAAATTGACTATCCTTGAGTTTTTTTAATTAAAAACAAAGTACAATAAATCCCATTTTACTGACGAATGATTGATAAAAAAAAAATTAAAGAAAAAAAGACCAAGTGAATGTGAATTAAAATTTTTAAAAAACTAAATTTATTATTTTCAATCTTCAAAATAAATTATGTAATTTATAAAATACTCTTTTTTTTTTTTTTTTTTTATTTTTTTATCAACCATTACATGCTTCCTATTGTGGGCACTTGCCATCCTTCCGAGAAGCCGGCTCCATGAGTGGTGTTGCATACTCCGTGTATTATGCCCAACGACCAACCCAGGAGATGCGATAGGGATCTACTCTATCTGCTTTGCCGCTCACAAACTAATGCGTTTGCAAATGGTGCATGGTGTAGAACTCGCACCCCTCAATGAGTCGATACGTAACATACTACCACCACCAATCCCTAACGCCCTTGTCAGGAGAACATTACCCTGTCTTCTTTCATGCTTGTCCGTTCCTCTACTCATGGGAAATCCGCCCCGCACAGACATTACCCTTGGTACAAACCCCACAATAAAAGTACTTGGTATAAGTCCCACGTACCATACCCATCACAATATCCCTAGGCTGGCTCTGATACCACTTGTCATGGACTAGGCGCTTGTTATCCTCCTGAAAAGTCGACTCTACGAGTGGTACTGCATACCCTGTGTATTATGTCTAAGAATCAACACAAGAGATGCGATAAGGATTTACTCTATTTACTTTACTACTCACAAACTAATATACTTATAAGATGCTTAGTATAGAACTCACACCCTCAATAAATCGTTATGTGACAATTAACATGTGCAAGTTCTTCAACAAATGGATGCGGTTGAGGGGCACGGCATTATTGTGGCGTGAATTGTGAAGAAATTAATATTTGTATGTAATGTAACGTATTCCACTTGTACAAGTCAAAGTCGTCCTGTTCCTCTCTATAATGGTTGGCGCCACGTTGGGCAAAGCAAAGCACAATCAATCCAGCAAGACTATCTCATCATACTCAACCAACTATCAATTTAATATTTTAAGAAAATAATTAAAAATTATTTTTTAACTTTTAATTTATTAAAGTCATATTATCTTTCACATTTTTTATATATATTCCTTTTAAAATAAAAAAAATCAAAAAATTAACTGCTAACCATCTTTCTAAAATATACATCTACTTTTTATTGTTAAAAGGCAATGTACCATGATATTACAATATCCCACCGTTCATTGTGGAGCTTCTCTTTTGCGATTTGCGGCGCCACCCCCAACGACTTTTCAGCAAGATTCAAAAATATTTTTTAAATTGTAGGTCTGTATTTTTTATACTTAGAAGGAGAGGTTTGAGAGTTTCTCTTCCCATTTTTAAGACATTTTTTTTTTATTTTCAATCCCCACAATGCAATGATATCCCCATTCTCTCAATGCCCTCCTGCGCAGATTGTAGTTTGTTGTTTATAGTATATGTAGGGTTTCTTATTTGGCCCTTTGGTGCTTTATTAATTTTCTTTTCTTATTTTATATAATGTTTACTTTTATTTCAATATAACTCTATAAATTATGATATTTGTGGTATTGATATTATAAATGTCATAACTAAATCACTTTCAATCATTACTACAAAAAAAAAAAAAAAAACGTATCAAAAGATATTTTCCATCATAACTAAAAATAATTATCATAATAAATCATAATTAAAAATCACAATGAGTTATAATCAAACACTATTTGAGACATAACCATAGACCTCTTTAATCATAACTGTACAAGCACGAAATAATTTTTTCGTATAATCATGTTGATCAAGTTTGCACTCTTTCAAACGTCGCCGCTTTGTCACTTGAAAATACAAACGTGAGCTAGCCGGCGAATGTGTGCCAGAAACCTCGCCGATGCCTAAGTCAGCAAATAGACAATAGACACAAAAAGCTCTATGTATTCTAGGATGAGAATTGTGATACATGTACATAGGTTCTGTCATGAGCTTTTATAGATTCCGCATGGTACCATTCTAGTAGGACTCCAATTTTTCTTATAAGAATCCTCCTAGGAATCACACTCCCGAGGATGAAACCCATCCTGATAACTCCTTACTCACTGCTAACCAAGCGAGATGGTTCAAACCTCATACCTCGGCTCTATAGCACACTCAACCGAGCTAGCATGGCCCTGCTCTATGTTGGACAGAACCAAGATGGTATCCAACTGAGATAACCTTTAGTCTGGTACTCTACAAATATACCCCGGTTCGAGCTGCTGTTTACATCCAGTCAATCTGCTACAATCCTTGGACTGATATCTGTACACTTCAGGACCAAGCTATTGAAGCTCTTAGCTCGGCCAGAAGTTCACCCTAACGAACTGAGGAGTCTACTTAGCTCAGCCTAATACTTAAACCAGATGGACCTAGCTCGGCCCAGTTTATGCATATAAATTACCCTCTCAATAACTAAAATAAAATTCAACATAAGTTGTTATTTAACACCACAATGAGCCATAACTAGACATGTGGTACACAACTAAACACCACAAAAATCATATCACATAACTAATAAACACCACACCTTTTTTGAAGTGTGTATTATAGAATATCCCTAATATTTAACGGAATGATGGTGATTTACTTGGGGGGAAATCTAAAGTCAGTTGGGTGGTAGAAATTTTTATATACACTATAATAATCAACAACCGTTAGTCTTTGATACAGTACCAGATGGCTTCTATTTTTCTTTCCAATTTTATCCTTCACAATTAGTTTATGTAATAGTCTAAAGCCTTCGACATTGGGTATTTACTATGGAATGGTTGGTGTTTTCTTCATTTGATACCATGCTCACGCAGTCACAGCCGAGTAATTCTATTTCTATACATCAATTCCTCGGTGCAGACACTCAATCAATACCTTCTCAATACACACGTCAAAAAAATAAAAATTCTTGATACATATCTTTTTATTTCAATAATATCATCATTTCCTTCGCTGCCATTGCAACCACTCTCAGCATTCCATCGGCACCACCGTCGCTACTCTCAACTCATCCATTTCCATCCTAAACCTCTACAGTCAACCTTGAAAGTGGATGGTTCGCGGTAAGGGACTTGTGGGAGTGTGTGGTTCATGATGAAAGATGGTCACAAGCGTAAGAGAATAGAGGCGTAATGAGAGAGGATGGCACTGGAGAGAAGGGGCGTTGGCAATGAAAGATGATTGTGGTGTTTTAGAATTAGAGTTTGGATTGTGGTGTTTTAGAATTAGAGTTTGGATGGAAAAACATAAGAATATTATATTTTCATTTTAAGACAAAATTGTATTAAGGAAAATTTTGAGGGTAATTAGTGCCCATCACAGCCTTATTTTCATATAGCCATGGTGGCTTCTATTTTCCTTTCCAATATTATCCTCCACAACTTACTTTATTATCTGGTGTGAAGCCTTCTTAGTAAAGTATTTATCAGCAGAAAACTATATTTAACAAAGCAAAATCAACAAATAAGAAACACATTTATCAAAAGAAAACTAAACAATTTGAGAAAATTAATCAATACAAAGAATTGCAGCTTAAAAATAAAATAAAAGAAGAAGAAGAAGAAGAAGAAGAAACGAGAACTAATCAGTATAAAAAGAATTACCAAGTAACCATAACCAAATTATAGAACAATCACATAAATTTACAACAGTTCATATGTCATACGATTAAGGAACAAGAGAAATTAGTATAAAAGCACCTATATAAATATCTATACTATCAATTTATTTAAACAAAAAGAAAAATCAAAAAGTTAATTAGAAACTAAGACTATAATTCTTATTGTAAAAATTCATAGAGAAAAACTTAATCTCGATGGAGACTGAGGACAGTTTTTCTCAATCTCAAGCATTGAGATCGACAAGTTACGAAATCTATTTGCATCATTTGTTTACAACAGATTATGGAAAAGACAAGAGGAAAATATAACATAAAAAAATACATTTATCAAAAGAAAACAAAATAATTTAATAATATTAATCAAAGAATAAAAAAATATTAAAAAAGAATAGAAACATAAGAATAAATACTATGAAAATCAAGCAATATTAAAATAATTAACAAGTAATCAAATTATAAAACCATCATTGATAAATTACCATCAATTTAAACCAAAAAGAAATTGGGAAAACAAAACAAAATAAGGAAAAACAAATTAGAATTTAAGATTATAATTCTGATTCCAAAAAATCTTAGAGAAAAACTTAATCTCAATGGAGACAGAAAGAAAGAGAGCTCTGCTTTTCTAGTGATTAGAGAATAACTTAATCTCCATGGAGACAGAGAGATGTCCATTTTTCTCAATCTCAAGCTATGATGATTTCTTGACAAACAGATAAAGGAATAGACAAAGAAAAATAAATAAACAAATATATTTATTAAAATAAAAATAAATAATTCAAAAAAATTAATCAAAGAATTAATAAAATGTTAGAAAAGAATTGAAACATAAGAATAAGAACAATGAAAATCAAACAATATTAAAATAATTAACAAGTAACCAAATTACAAAACCATCATTGATAAATTTTAATACTATCATCAATTTAAACAGAAGAAATTGGGAAAACAAGACAAAATAAGAAAAAACTAATTAGAAACTGAGACTATAAATTCTGATTGCAAAAAATCTTAGAGAAAACCTTGATCTCAATGGATAGTAAGAGAATGAGAGGCCGTTTTCTCAATCTCAAGTATTGAGATCAAAAAGTTATTAAATTTCTTCTCATGATTTCTTAACAAACAGACAAATAAAAAATAAAATAAATAAACAATACATTTACCCAAAGAAAACTAAATCATTTCATAAAATTAATCCAAGATTAAAAAAAATATTAAAAAAAAATAAAAACTACGCCAACAGCGCAATATTAAAAGAATTACCAAGTAACCATAACCAAATAACGAAACCATCACAAATAAATTCGCAACAGCATATATGCCATACAATTAAGTAAAAAAAAGGAAATTGTGATAAAAGCACCTATATCTTTAAATGAGAAAAAATTGGGAAAACAAAATTAAATTTTAAAAAATTAATTAGAAACTAAGACTATAATTCTTAACCCAAAAACCTTAGAAAAACTTAATCTCAATGGAGACAAAGAGAGAGGTGCGTTTTTCTCCATCTCAAGCACTGAAATCAAAAAGCTATGAAATCTATTCTAATGATTTCTTGACAAACATAAAATGGAATATACAAAGAAAGACAAATAAATAAATAACATATTTATTAAAATAAAAATAATAATTTAATAAAATTAAGAAATTTTTATTGATAAATCTCATTTAGAAGTGTTTTAACCCAAGAAGTCCATGAATGAATTTTTTAACCCATTTAGTCCTATGTATGTATAGTTTTATTCATAAAGTCATTTTTCTTGATTTATACTATTTTCTTGGACACTTATGCCCTTATATTTAATTTTGATACTCTTATAAACATTTTTTGAACGGTTAGCAATTTTATGATGTGAACATTCATATTTCAAAATTCACATCGGTAGGAATGTAAAATTGGCCCGTGGGCGGCCCGAAACCCGCCCGCAAGCCGGGGCGGGCCCGGCCCATTAACAATGTGAATATTCACATTAACATGTTAACATTCACATTAATAGGAGTGTAAAATTGGCCCACGTCCCGTGGCGACGCGAAACCCACCCGCGGCCTATGGATGGCCCGAGGCGGGCCCAGTCCGGCCCGTTGACAATGTGAATATTCACATTGACATGTTAACATCTACATTGATAATAGTATAAAATTGGCCCGCGGCCCATGGGTGGCCAAAAGCCCCCCCTCCCGCGGCCCGGGGGGAGCCCGGCCCGGCCCGTTGACAATGTGAATATTCACATTGACATGTTAACATTCACATTGATAAGAGTGTAAAATTGGCCCGCAGCCCGTGGGCGGCCCGAAGCCCGACCGCAGCCCGAGGCGGGCTTGGCCTGACCCGTGACAATGTGAATATTTACATTAACATTAACATTGATAGGAGTGTAAAATTTGCCCACTACCCGAAGCTGGCCCGCGGCCCGGGGTAGGCCTGGCCCGGCCCGTTGACAATGTGAATATTCACATTGACATGTTAACATGCACATTGATAGGAATGTAGAATTGGCCCGCAACTCGTGGGCTGCCCGAAGCTCGCCCACGGCCCGGGGCAGGCTCGTTTGGGTCCAGGCTCGAGCATGTCCGAGACCCTAGGCTGGGGCCTAGGCCATCACTTTGAAGCCTGGCTCGGCCGATCAGCCCGCTTAAGACCCATTTAAGGCTCGGTCCGAGGCCCAGCTCGCTCGAGGTGCAATGTCTTTTTTTGTGGAAAATAATAAAATTTTGGTAAAAAAATTAAAAAGAATTAAAAAAAAATGGCCAGGCTCGCCCAAGCCCGACCTAAGCTCGAGGCTAGGCCCAGGCCCATTGGCTCGAACCGAGGCTCGATCCATCGGCCCGTCCAAAGCCCGAATACCCTTGTGCCAAGGCTAGGACCTGGGCCTAATTTTTTGGCCCGTGGGCCGGGCCAGGCCTGGGCTGGATTTTTTCGGACACCCACGAGGCTCGATATGGGCTGGCCCGGGCCTCTACGCATTGATGATATAAACATTCACATTGACGATGTGAATATTCACATTATGGGTATTTTGGGAATTATGTCTCCCATAAGACTTATTGAAACATAAGAAAATAATGTGTACTAAATAAAATATAAGTAGATAAAAATGGTATTTTGGTCTTCTTACCTCAAATAAGACTTAATGGAATAGTCAAAAAGAACATAGGCTGCCCGAAGCCCGTCCGTGGCTCGGGAAAGGCTCGTTTGGGCCCGGGCTCGAGCCTAGTCTGAGACCCTAGGCTAGGGCCTGGGCCATCACTTTGAAGCCCGGCCCGGCCCATCGGCCCGGTTAAAGCCCATTCAAGGCTCGGTCTGAGGCCTAGCCCGCGTCGAGGCCTAGTGTTTTTTTTTGTGGAAAATAATAAAATTTTGGTAGAAAAAATTAAAAAGAATTAAAAAAAATGGCCAGGCCCGCCTAAGCCCGACCCAAGCCTGAAGCTAGACCCAGGCCCATCGGCCCGACCCGACGCTCGACCCACCAGCTCGGGCTCGGAACCAAACGAGCCTGCTTCGAGCCACGGGCCATTTCTAAATTCCTATCAATGTGCATATTAACATGTCAATGTGAATATTCACATTGTCAACGGGCCGGGCCCGGCCTACCCCGGGTCGCGGGCAAGCTTCGAGCAGCGGGCAAATTTTACACTCTTATCAATGTTAATGTTAACATGTCAATATGAATATTCACTATGTCACGGATCGGGCTGCGGTCGGGCTTCGGGTCGCCCACGGGCTGCAGGCCAATTTTACACTCTTATCAATGTGAATGTTAAGATGTCAATGTGAATATTCACATTGTCAACAGGCCGGGTCGGGCCCGCCTTGGGCCGCTGACCAATTTTATACTCTTATCAATGTGAATGTTAACATGTCAATGTGAATATTCACATTATTAACAGGCTAGGCCGTGGGCAGGTTTCGGGCAGCCATGGGCCAAAAAATTAGGCCCAGGCCCTAGCCCTGGCACAAGGGTATTCGGGCTTTGGACGGGCCGATGGATTGAGCCTCGGGTCGGGCCGGTGGGCATGGGCGTAGTCTCGAGCTTAGGTCGAGCTTGGGCGAGCCTGACCATTTTTTTTAAATTCTTTTTAATTTTTTTTATCAAAATTTTATTATTTTCCACAAAAAAATACATTGTGCCTCGGGCGGGCTGGTCCTCGGACCGAGCTTGGAATGGGCCTTAAGCGGGCCGATGGGCCGGGTCGGGATTCAAAGTGATGGCCTAGGCCCTAGCCTAGGGTCTCGGACATGCTCAGGCCTAGATCCAAACGAGCTTGCCCCGGACCGTGGGCCGGCTTTGGGCAGCCCACGGGCTAATTCTACATTCCTATCAATGTGCATGTTAACATGTCAATGTGAATATTTACATTGTCAACGGGCCGGGTCGGGCCTACCCCGGGCCGCGGGCGAGCTTCGGGCAGCGGGAAAATTTTACACTCCTATCAATGTGAATGTTAACATGTCAATGTTTTGTATGATGGGTGGGATTATGTACCAACAGTCTACCAGCAACAAGTCTAAGGCCGTGAAAGAAGTAATATCGCAAGAGATTGAACGGGAACAACAGAAGCTACTCGAAATGCAGAGTATTGAGGAAACTAATGATGACGTGAAGCAAGTCACTGACTCAGGACAGGGTAAATAAGAGGTACATTTATTGTAGTTGTCGAACTATGTTTGGGCGAAATTTGGTATTTTTTATTGTGTTTGTTTTCACAAAAGCATTTTTTAGAGCTTAAAAGAGTCGCACTGGTAATACCTTCTTCGCTGAGTTGGATGTAAACCAAGTGCCTCAGCTACAAGTAGGGGATTAAATTTGTTCCATTTTTACTGATTTGTACATTATTTGTTGATCTTACACGTTTTATGTATTAGGCATTTTGTTAAACTTTCCTTCTACTTCATTAGGATCCTTGTAAATTATAACTTATTTCATAGTAAATTGGAAAAACCTGTGAAATTCACTCATAATAAGCACTCAAATCCTTCTATATCTATTCATTGTTAGACCATGTTAATTGATTACTTTTCGAAAGAATTAGACAATGTTAATTCAAACTATAAACTATACAAGAATCACAAAGTTATCAAATTGTTTTGGAAGAAACAACCAAAACTATTGATATCACACACGCCCCAGAACTAGTCTCTACTACTCGGCACAAAATATAAGTTTGAAGAACTCAAAACAATCTGTGAATATGCCCCATCCACCACATCCCTTCCGCTTAGTCTCCTTAGCAGTTGCCTTAGCCTCTATCATATAGTCTGGCATGTTTTCTCAGAATATAACAGATTCTTCTATGCTATCATAATCACCGTAGAGATTATCATCCCATTAACTAGTAGGAGGGGGAGTAGAAAACGGTGAGAGAGTCATAATAGAAATATCTGAATCGCTGGAGCCATGAAAATCCTGTGCACTCCACATTGCACTACCATCACTATCACCACCATGGCAGGGGCAGTCGCATCGACATCTATCCATGAGTCTCTTTGATGGATATATTCTGCTATTGTTGGATTGATAATATGCTTAGTATGGTAATGAAGTGTGTGACAATGTTGTGTTGTTTATTTAGGAACTAGTTGGGTCACTTGAATAGAAAGGAAATAGTAGGGATTTATTGTAGTTTGGATTGGAGTGAGTAGATGTTTTACATATAGGAGGCGAATGTGTTTTGCCTCGGGCTGCGGTCGGGCTTCGGGCCGCCTACGGGCTGCGGGCCAATTTTACACTCTTATCAATGTGAATGTTAACATGTCAATGTGAATATTCATATTGTCAACAGGCCGGGTCGGGCCCACCCTGGGCCGCTGGCCAATTTTATACTCTTATCAATGTGAATGTTAACATGTCAATGTGAATATTCACATTGTCAACAGGCCGGGCCGGGCCCGCCCCGGGCCACCCACGAGCCGTGGGCGGGTTTCGGATAGCCACGAGGCGCGGACTAATTTTACACTCCTATCAATGTGAATATTAACATGTCAATGTGAATATTCACATTGTCAACGGGCCGGGTAGGGCCCACCCGGGCCGCGGGCGGGCTTTTGGCTGCCCATGGGCCGCAGGCTAATTTTGTACTCTTATCAATATGAATGTTAATATGTCAATGTGAATATTCACATTGTCGGGCGGGTTTCGCGCCGCCACGGGACGCGGACCAATTTTACACTCCTATTAATGTGAATGTTAACATGTCAGTGTGAATATTCACATTGTCAACGGGCCGGGCCCCTACACATTGACGATATGAACATTCACATTAACGGTGTGAACATTCACATTAGGGGTATTTTGGTAATTTTGTCACCCATAGGACTTATTGAAACATAAGAAAATAATGTGAACTAAATAGAACATAAGTAGATGAAAAGGGTATTTTGGTCTTCTTATCTCAAATAGGACCTAATGGAATAGTCAAAAAGAATATGGGTTAGATGGAATAAAGCTCTTAGAAAGTGGATTTATCAAAAAAGCTCCCTAAAATTAATCAAAGAATAAAAGAATTATTAAAACAAATTGAAAGATAAGAATAAGAAGTATGAAAATCAAACAATTATTAAAATATAATTAACAAACAACCAAATTATATAACCATCATTGATAAATTTTAATATTATCACCAATTTAAACAGAAAAAACAGGGAAAACAAAATATTAAAAAAAAACTAATTAGAAACTAAGCCTATAATTCTGATTGCAAAAAATCTTAGAGAAAAATTTGATCTCAACGAAGACTAAGACAGAGACATCCATTTTTCTAAATCGACTATAACTCTGATTGCAAAAAATCTTAGAGAAAAATTTAATCTCAATGAAGACTAAAGAGAGAGACATCTATTTTTATAAATTTCAAGCATTCAGATCAAAAAGCTATGAAATTTGTTCTCATGATTTATTGACAAACAGACAAAGAAAAATAAAATAAATAAATAACATTTTTGTCCAAAGAAAACTAAATCATTTCTGTGTGTGTCAATTTTCGACCACACTGCCAACTAAGTACTCAGCTGGAGAGTACCGGCAGAATAGATTAAGCCCGAACGACCTGCAACAGAAAAAAGAGATTCCGGCGGTGGTTCGTCCACCCGGGGGCACTCCGACTATCAAGTCAATAAAATATCTTTCAAAAATAACCAATAGTGCTTAACTCACTAGACAGAGCATAAAAAGTATACCTTAGACCTATGGGGGTGCCTCACTTTTACAGCCAACACAATCCTAGTCCCTAATAGAAGCCTAGCTCCAATGGACTTAGGATTACTGCTAATCTTGGACTCCCAGTAGGATTAGGATAAA
Source organism: Camellia sinensis (assembly GCF_004153795.1). Taxonomy (NCBI): domain Eukaryota; kingdom Viridiplantae; phylum Streptophyta; class Magnoliopsida; order Ericales; family Theaceae; genus Camellia; species Camellia sinensis. Next base: position 88,354 of record NW_021025458.1, on the reverse strand, counting down.
CTCTCTAAGAGTCTTATCTTTACCCAAACTGAAGTCTTCTCCCATTCTAGGACTCTTGTCTCTTATCCGCTTATCCCGGATTCTAGTATTCTCGTAGATAACCTCGGCCTAGCCGAGATCGTCTCGGCATCATGACCGGGACACGCGACACCTTGACTGACACTTCGGTGTCACCTTGGCCACGTGTTTGTCATTCAAAAATTATGTCCCCACAACTGCTCCCTAGGTTCTATTACCTCGGTATCCTGAGGTGATGGAACCTATATCATTTCTTCCATTTAGCACATCGACTAAGCTCGCTTCATCATCTATTGCCGAAGTTAGAACTCGTCGGCTCAATATGGCCAAGACCTATAGTCTGCTTTCATCAATGCCTTAGAACCAACGACCAAGTTCGTTCAAGTTTCTCAGCCGAAACCGTCCTCCTAGCCGAGGTATTTGCTTCATTGAATCAAGAACTCCAAGAGTTCCAGCACGCGTATGAGCTGGCACGCACAGTATTTCAACCATTTTTACCATGCGTTTTTTCCCTACTGGACCGTACCTGATACGCGCTATCAAGTCGCATCACTTTTGTGTGCGCTGTCTGACAAGCACGTCGTCCAAGGCACCATAATTGCCATTTTGCCGCCATTTCATGCTTTTGATCAACTCTCTCTCCGTCTTTTCACTTCTACATCTTCGTTCTTGTTTAAACTTTCTCTCTCAAATCCTCCATTGTTGCTTTTGCGAAGCTTTCTGCAACCAGTTTCACTCTCTCCCTTCGGTGAGGCTTTCGTTGCACTTATTTGCTTACTACCACCGTCTAACACCGGCGTACTTCACACCAGCCTTTTTGTAATCTAAACAATCATTCTTCAATGTTAGGTTTAAGTGCCTTCTTTCCTTTTCTGAATGCATTCTATAATTAAAATAATTTGCATGTCTTCAGAATACACCTTAACTGTGCAATCTCCTCGGGATGTAACACCTCGGTTGTACCCACTAATCGGTTTATCTCAGCCTCGGCTTAACACTTAAAAATATTTTTTACAATATTTTCACAAGTGTTATTTACAACTCGATACTTCACTCTTAGCAAGACTTCTGTTTTTCAAATTTCTTCCAAGTCTTGGCAGCATGGTAATCTCGGCAAGTACGTAGATATTTCTTTCAACACAACCTTGGCTTAACTTGTAAATTTTTCTCAAAATTTTAACAAGTGTTTAAACCAATCTTCTTTTAACATAACCTCGGTTAACTTTAACTTGTAAACTTAAATTTCAACAAGCGTTAAACGTGACATCGGTTTAACTTCAACTTGTAAACTTAAATTTCAACAAGCATTAAACGTGACCTCGGTTTAACTTCAACTTGTAAATTTCAATTTCAACAAGTGTTAAACATGACCTCGATTTAACTTCAACTTGTAAATTTTAATTTCAACAAGTGTTAAACAGATCCTCAGTTTAACTTCAACTTGTAAATTTCAATTTCAACAAGTGTTAAACACATCCTTGGTTTAACTTCAACTTGTAAATTTTAATTTCAACAAGTGTTAAACACATCCTTGGTTTAACTTCAACTTGTAAATTTTAATTTCAACAAGTGTTAAACATATCATCGGTTTAACTTCAACTTGTAAATTTTAATTTCAACAATTGTTAAACACATCCTTGGTTTAACTTCAAATTGTAAACTTAAATTTCAACAAGTGTCTAAACCAATTGTAGCTTGTGAAATTCCAACTCTCAAGCATCATTCTTCAGCCCTTTGCCTCCTAATGTGAACTTAAGTTCCACTTGGGTTCTCATTAGGCACGTGGCTTTGACCTCGTCGCCGATGTAAGATTTGAACAAAGACTGGCCGAGGTTATAAACCTTGGTCTCTTTACTAAGGCACTTAGCTCCATTTTGTGTCTGATTTGGCCGATATGACAAGTCTAGGTTAACCCAACTTAGTTCAACTTTATTATATGCAAGTAAAGTTTCTACTCTGCCATATAATAAGTCTAAGTCATTCGTCATGTTTCAATCAGAAACATCGTCATAGGACTGGCCGGTCCTATCTCACAGATTTCAAAAATCAAACTAGCACTTCAGCCGTTATGCCCTATTGCCGACAACCTTTCTGAGGCTGAGGTCCCTAACTTTGAACTCTCTTGGGCTGACCTTTTTGTTGTAAGCCCTAACAAGTTATTGTTGGTATGCCCCCAGCCGAATTGCTGTTCTGTCGCACGTTGCAGGTGAATTTCAAAGCTTTTTCATGCTTTTTTACATAGGCTTCAGCTTCCTTTTACATGTAAGGCCAAAAGAAGCCCTACGATATTGCTCTATAGGCAAGGGATCTGCCCCCTGCATGGCTTCCATATACTCCTATGTGGACCTTATATAAAAATTCTTTAACTTGGGCCAAGCTCTTCTCTTCTCGGACTTAATCATCTAGGCCGAGATCTTGTCTTCTGGGATCTGTAATTCGGGATCTGCTCACTTGGGCTAAGCTCTTGTCTTCTCGTATCCAGTGTTATCTCGGCTTCGCTTCGGCGAACCATTTCTCTTCTCTTGTTTGGACGTCTTTGTCCCCGGCGTGTCTTCATCGGCTCTGGCATACTTTTCTATCCTGGCCATCAACTCCTCCATGTTTTTCGGCAATGTCTTTGCCAGTGATTTTCGAAGCAGGCAGTTATCCTTCAAGCCGTTTTTAAACGACACGACCGCCACCTCTTGGTTGCATCCTGGTATTCAGTTGAATACCTCATAATACCTTTTGGCATAGGCCCTAAGGCTTTCATCCTCGCCAATCTGCAGGGCCATTAGGGTGTCCACCCTCAATGGCTGTAGCTTGTTTGTCACGAACCTGGCCACAAACATCTCAGCTAGGCCTTCCCAGGTTTTCACAATTTCTTTCGGCAACTTGTGAAACCAGTTCGATGCAATTTCTCCGAAGGGTGAGGGAATACCTTGTAGAGCAACGGCTCGTTCCCGGTGTACAACGCTATCGAGTCAGGTACAAGCCGACGTGAAGGTCGGGGTCCGATTTACCGTCGTAGATCTTGAATCTCGGCATGCTAAACCTCTTTGGGGCTTCAAATTTGTCCAATTCTACCGAGAACGGCGTTCTCGGCTTGACCGGGGAGGTTACCTCAGCATCTTGTTACTTCTTCTGTAGATGATCCCCCAGATCTTCTTTGGTCCGTCCAGGAGCTCGGCTATCTCCTGACTTCAGCCTTTTCGGTGCACTACTCCTAGTTTCATTATGGGTCCTTTTGGACTTCCCTCCATTGGTTGCGTCGAAGCATAACTCCTGCCCTTGAACATGCCGATGTTCTTTGAGGTCGGCTTCCTTGGTGCGATGCATCCTCCTCGATTCTTCCCTTCTTGACTCTTCTCACCCGACCTCCCTTGAAGACCGGCGACAGTGTTTTTCGGTCCTGGTGTGCTGGGGAACTGTAAGGACTGTTTTCTGCCCCTCTTTTCGAGCATCCTCCTTTGCCGTTGGAATCGGCGTATCTTGTAGTGGGAACGGTGGCTGCATGACGTTATTCTGCATTATGAAATTGACCACTGTTTGTAGGTCTGCCAATTTGTTCACCATGGCCTTTACCTCATCGTCCCTCCGTAGGCATCTTTCTTTCCATACCTGGAGGTCGTCCTCGTTGTGATACCCGCTCTGGTCCATTTTCTTTGGTACGTCGCTCTCCTGACCGACGTCCTTTCCTTCGTGATTCTTATCACGAGTCTCTTCGTTGCAGTTGACTTTTTCGACGTCAGAGTCAATATGTTTCCCATTCTTAGTAGGGGTATCGTCCCCAACCTTCTCTTTCTGTCCGTCGTTGGCCATCTATTCTCCTTTCTTTCCCACAGACGGCGCCAAATTATGTGTGTCAATTTCCGACCACACTACTCAGCTGGAGAACACCAGCAGAATAGATTAAGCCCAAACGACCTACGACAGAAAGAAGAGATTTCGGCGGTGGTTCGTCCACCCGGGGGCACTCCAACAATCAAGTCAGTAAAATATCTCTAAAAAATAACCAATAGTGCTTAACTCACTAGACAGAGCATAAAAAGCATACCTTAGACCCATGGGGGTGCCTCACTTTTATAGCCAACACAATCCTAGTCCCTAATAGAAGCCTAGCTTCAATGGACTTAGGATTACTGCTAATCTTGAACTCTCAGTAGGATTAGAATAAACTCTCTAAGAGTCTTATCTTTACCCAAACTGAAGTCTTCTCCCATTTTAGGACTCTTGTCCCTTATCTGCTTATCCCGGATTTCGGTATTCTCGCATATAACCTCGGCCTAGCTGAGATCATCTCGGTATCATGACCAGGACACGTGACACCTCGGTTGACACTTCAGTGGCACCTTGGCCACGTGTTTGTTATTAAAAAATTATGTCCCCACAATTTCATAAAATGAATCAAAGAATAAAAAAAATATTAAAAAAGATTAAAAACTATGACAACTAAGCGGGTATTGCAAGATATTACCAGGTAACCATAATCAAAACCATCACAAATAAATTTGCAAAGGCTTATGTCATACAATTAAGGAGAAAAGGAAATTGGGTTAAAAGCACATAAATATCAAATATTATCTTTAAATGAAAAAAGAAAAAAATTTGGGAAAACAAAACAAAATATTAAAAAGTTAATTAGAAACTAAGACTATAATTCTGATTGCAAAAAATCTTAAGAGAAAAATTTGATCTCAAAGGAGACTGAGGGTCTTTTTGGAAGCAAAAAAAAAAAAAAGCCAGTTTTTAGTTTTTTACCCATTTTAGGTCACATCACCTCTCACATTTTTTACTTATAAAAAGACAAAATAGACTATAAAAGTTAAAAAATTAACTTTTTATCAATTTCCCAAAGCACCACTCTAAGAGAGAGAGAGAGAGAGAGAGAAAGGAGTTCGCTTCTTTCAATCTCAAGCGTTGAGTTGTTCTAATGATTTCTTGACAAACAGATAAGTAACCAAATTATAAAACCATCATCGACAAATCTTAATACTATATCATCAATTTAAACATGAAAAATTGGGACAACAAAACAAAATAAGGAAAAGCTAATTGGGCACAGAAAGTATAATTCTGATTGCAAAAAATCTTAAGAGAAAAACTTGATCTCGATGGAGAGAGAGAGAGAGACGTCCGTTTTTCTCCATCTCAAGCATTGAGATCAAAAGGCAATGAAATTTGTTTTCATAATTTCTTGACTAGCAGATAATGGAATAGATTAACAAGTAACCAAATTATAAAGGGAGCTTTTTCAATAAATTATCTTTCTAAGAGTTTTATTCCATTCAATCTATATTGTTTTTAACTATTTCATTAGAACCTATTTGAGGTAAGAAGACTAAAACACTATCAATCTCTCCCACCTCTATTAATGCTGATATTTAATGTTGATTGTTATTATGTTTTGGTAGTTCCCATGTATCAGGATGTTGACTGTCATTATATTCATATTAATTTGAAATGAATTTTTGTCATTGTGTTGTTAATTACATGATGTGAATATTCACATCATGTAATTGAAATGAATATTCACATTATTATATTTACATTAATTTGAAATGAATTTTTGTCATTGTGTTGTCAATTACATAATGTGAATATTCATACTAAAACATACAAATGTGAACGTTCAAATCACTACATTAGATGAAGAGAGAATGTTCACATGTTGTGAACGTTCACATCACTATATGTTGTGAATAAGAATGTGTTGTCAATTAAAAATAGAATGAACGTTATTTTTAATGTGTTGTCAATTAAAAATAAAAAGATTCACATATTGTGAACGCTCACATCACTCCATTAGATGAGAGAGAATTTTTCGAAAACGTGTTGTGAACGTTCACATCAGATGAGAGAGAATGTTCACATTATTTTTAATGTGTTGTCAATTAAAAATATATTCACATTAAATGAGAGAGAATGTTCACATTATTTTTAATGTGTTGTCAATTCAATACAAAAATGCTAGAGGCTCTAAAAATTCTACCAAAAATTTTACCACATGTCTCACATGGGTGTGGGACCCACATGGGACCCACATTGTATGGGTCCCACGCCCATGTGAGACATTTGGTAAAACTTTTGGTAGAATATTTGGGATCTCTAGCATTACTCTTAAAAATATATTCACATTAAATGAGAGAAAATGTTCACACTATTTTTGATTTGTTGTCAATTAAAAATATGGTCACATTATCTAATAATATAAAATAATAACATCAATGTTATTTAATTTGTGTATGAAATTTCCTATGGCTTGATCATTTCTCTTCTCTCTCATTCCCCAATATTAAATATAAAGGCATAAGAATTTAAGAAAATAGTGTAAATCAAGAAAAAAGACTTTATAGAATAAAAGTATAAATATATGGGATTAAGTCGGTTAAAAATTTCTTCATGAACTTTTAGGTTAGAACACTTCTAAATGGGATTTATCAATAAAAATCCCAATTATAAAACACTCAATGATAAATTTTAATACTATGATCCATTTAAACAGGAAAAATTGGAAAAACAAAACAAAATAAGAAAAGCTAATTAGAAACTATGGACTATAAATTCTAATTGCAAAACGTGTTTAGAGAAAAACTTGATCTCAACGGAGACTGAGAGAGAGAGGTCCGTTTTTCACAATCTCAAGCATTGAGATCAAAAAGCTATGAAATTTGTCCTCGTGATTTCTTGACAAACAGATAATGGAATAGACAAAGATAAATAAATAAATAATATATTTGTTAAAAGAAAGCTAAATAATTTAATAAAATTAATCAAAAGAATAAAGAAAATATTAAAAAATAATTGAAACATAAGAATAAGAACTATGAAAATCAAGCAATATTCAAATAATTAATAAGTAACAAAATTATAAAACCATCATTGATACATTTTAATACTATCATCAATTTAAACGGGGAAATTTGGGAAAACAAAATAAAATAAGGAAAAAGTAATCAAAAAGTTATGAAATTTGTTCTCATGATTTCTTGACAAACAGATAGAAAAATAAAATAAATAAATAATATATTTATCCAAAGAAAACTAAATCATTTCATAAAATTAATCAAAAAATAAAGAAAATATTATAAAAGAAAAAAAACTACGACAACTAAGAAGTATTAAAATATATTACAAAGTAACCATAATCAAATTATAAAACCATCACAAATAAATTTGCAACAGCTTATATGTCATACAATTAAGGAGAAAAGGAAATTGGGATAAAAACACATAAATATCAAATACTATCTTCAATCGAACAAAATTGGGGAAACAAAACAAAATAAGGGAAAACTAATTAGAAACTAAGACAAAATTCTGATAGAAAAAATCTTAGAGAAAAACTTCATCTCAATGGAGAGAGAGAGAGATAGAGAGAGAGAGGTCCCTTTTTCACAATCTCAAGCATTGAGATAAAAAAAAAACTATGAAATTTATTCTCATAATTTGTTGACAAACGGGTAATGGAATAGACAAAGATAAGTAAATAAATAATATATTTATTAAAAGAAAACTAAATAATTTAATAAAATTAATCAACGAATAAAGAAGATATTAAAAAAGAATTGAAACATAAGAATAACAACTATAAAAATCAAGCAATATTAATATAACTAACAAGTAACCAAATTATAAAACCATCATTGATAAATTATAATACTATGTCATCAATTTAAACAGGGAAAATTGGGAAAACAAAAAAAGGAAAAGCTAATTAGAAACTAAGATTATAAATTCTTATTGTAAAAAATCTGAGAGAAAAACTTGATCTCGATCGAGAGAGAGAGAGAGAGAGGGGTCCGTTTTTCTCAATCTCGCGCATTGAGATAAAAAAGTTATGAAATTTGTTCTCATCATTTCTTGGAGAGAGAGAGAGAGAGAGGGGTCCGTTTTTCTCAATCTCGCGCATTGAGATAAAAAAGTTATGAAATTTGTTCTCATCATTTCTTGACAAATAGATAATGGAATAGACAAAGAAGAATAAAGAAATAATATATTTATTCATAGAAAACTAAATAATTTAATAAAAAGAATAAAGAAAATATTAAAAAATAATTGAAACATAAGAATAAGTGTTGGAAATGGTTATAAAATTTTGGGTAAAATTAGAATTTTTTCCTAAGTTTGGTTTATTTTTTGGGTGAGCCCCGTGCGTCGATTTACGCGGGTCAAAGTGGTAACGCGTTCTATGCCGCGTTGTGATTCACATGGTATATTTGGTTGCTCAAAACCATTACCGAGTGAATGAGAAATTAAAGCCAAAGTGTGCTCCATGGAAATGGAGTTTTGGTAGAAATTCCTTAAAGTTGTAAAATGGCTTGTCCCACATTGATTTGGTGGGAAGTTTTGAATGGATTTATAAGGCTTGGGTTTGGTACTTGGGGCGTTTCCCAAGGGATACCCAAGTGTTTTAAAGGGAGAGGTTATGGGCAAAATGGGCTAGACTCATTGGACCCAAAAATCACCACGCGCACCGCTACAACCGTTCGGTCGGACGGGCTAGGCTTGGGCACTAGTGCGTGGTGTGAGGTTGGGTTGGGTTTGTTCAGCCCAATACTAATCTTCTTGGGTCAAAAACATTTGAATTTAATTTTATTTTGTTAAAATTAAACCGGAATAAACTGGTTTGGTTTTAATTCAAATTAAATCGGAATAAACTGGTTTGATTTTACTTTACATCCAAACAGGGCCCTTCTCGAAATAAACTAGTTTGGTTTTTAACGTACATCCAAACAGGACCCTTCCCGTTTTTATATCTGTTTAAATTATGAACCCAACAGATTCAAATCTGTTTGAATTCAAAACCAACAGGTTTCATACCTGTTCAATTCAAAACCAATAGTCACATTTACATCTATAAATAGACTAGTCTCCCATTTGGATTTTACTCCAATTTTCGTACTCCATCCTCTGCTATAAATCTCTGCATTTTGCTGCATTTATTTTCTGAAAAAAAGAGTGTAAACACTTAGTGTGTTCGTAAGGCAACAATTTGTAGTGCTGCTATTGTTTGTAGTAGATCATTTCATCCTGGGAGATAGACGTCCAATTTTTTAAAGCACCGTAGAGAGGACGAATCTGTCTTAAGGACATAGTGTCAAACACTGGACTTGATCAGATTATAATTCGAAGAAATTAAATCAAGTAAGTTATTTAATTTATTTTCAGTGTTTTATTATTTATTTAAATCAGATTTTAATTTTGTTTTTGTAACAAAATAAAATCTGTTTTTATTTTTATTTTTTTATTTTTATTTCGAGTTTGATTTTTGTAATCAAACAAATTCTCTCATTTCCTTTATTTCTTTATATTCTGGTTGTTGTTTAGTACACAACAGAATTTAATTAATTTAAATACAGTGAAGATTGTCCAACATCCACCACCTACTCCGACAGAACATAAACCTTCAAAGATCTCGCTGGAAAGCTTCCAACAAGTTCTCTCTTCCTCCACTCTCACCGACAATGTAGTTGCTGGCGATTCCGAACATAAGTGTGAGGAAGATTGATGGGAAAGACCATCACCACACAGATTTGAGAAAAATGTTCAAGATCCGAATGATTCATTTGATGAGATCTCGCCGGAAAGCTTCGAAAAATGACAAGATTAGCTTCGTCGTCGTTTTCTCTCATCTCTCTCTCTCTCTCTCTCTCTCTCTCTCTCTCTCTCTCTCTCTTATGTATATATATCACTCACTTATTAGATCTGAGAGTAAGTGATATAGTGTAATGATGATCTCAAAAACACACACACTAGATATGTGATCTCAAATATACACACACTAGATTCGATGATTTGGTTTTAGGGCTGTGCTTTTATCTGTCCAGATTTAAACTTTCAACATATTGTTGTTATTGTTGTTGTTGTTGATGATGATGGTGATGAAATAGATTTTTTTTTTTGGTTACAGATGAGAAATGAGAGATAGACAGACAAATAGATAGAAGAAAGAATTGAACATATATTTCTTGAACAGATAGGATTTGGTTTGGCTTGATATTTCAACAAATAGAAAAAAAATAAAACAAATTAAACAAATAGAATTTCAATTAATAGAATTCAAGAAAAAAATTGAATAGACAATAAAATTTAAACAGATAATAAAATTTAGACAGATAACAAGAAAAAATTGAATGATAGTCAAACAATTTGAACATACACATAAATTTGAATAGGTAGAAAATAATTTGAATATATATTCAAAAAAATTTAAATAGATAAAAAAGAGTCAATAGATAAATTAATGGATAAAATTGAAAACAAAATATCATTCAAACTAACACGAGGATTTTTCACAAAACTATTTCACAAAGAGTGGACCTTTTGCCAACAAAAAATATTTACTAGATTTAATATCATATAACATCATTAGACTGGATTTTTTAACAATTTTCTTATTTTTTAAATTTTTTCTTAAACTTTTAATATTAATAGAGTTGTCTAATTTAGGGGTGAGTATCGTTTAGATTAGTTCGGCTTAGTCATAAATCGAGATTAATCTATTACCTATGATTCCATTAAATTTGAAATCAAACCAATCTATGAAAATTTTAGAACCAATTCGAACCAAACCACTAAATCACGGTTTGATTTGGTTTGAAACCTCAAATTTTAAAAATATTATCATTATTCATAATACGATCACAAAATATTATTCACAACCTAAAAATTGTTTATATAGTTATTTAAAAATAGTTCTATCATTATACAAAAATATACTTATAACAGTATAAAGTTAAAATTGTTAGCCCCAAAGTTATTCAAATTTAAATTCTTATTGATTTTGATTATTGACAAATATTTTGAACTTTTTTAATATTCAAAGTTTTCAAAATATTTTTATTCAATTACGCTTCAATAGTTCTAAAAGATATATGCTTCTACAGTGTTGTTTTCCAATGGTTTTTAGTTCCTCAAAACATGAGATTAGTACTTGTATGCAAAACTCTATATATGCTTAAAACAGGTGCAAGGGTTGACACCAAGATAGTAAGGGTCGATACCAGAATGAAGTTCACAATCAACTACAAGGGTCGATACCAAGATAGTAAGGGTCAACACTAAATTTCAGAACTCATTTCAACTGCAAGGGTTGACACTAAATTTCAGAACACAATCTAGCAGTAAAGGTCAACACTAAGGATAACAAAAGTCGACACTAAATTTCATAACACAATCCAGCAATAAGGGTCGACACCAAAAATGATAAAGGTCGACGCCAAAACTCAAGAAACAAAGTTCAGACTTCCAACAAATAAAAGAATCGGCACCAAGAACACCTGGAAATCAACTTAGAGAAGAAAATAGAGCAAATGGTCGACACCTAATCTGCAGAGGTCGACATTCTTAAATCTAGGTTTCAAAAATTCTAACTGCCAAATCAGATCTAGACTGACACAACTCTTTTCTCAGCCACTTTTTCTGATCTATGTACAGAATATGTCATCATTTCTGATCCCTGAGTAGAACTTCTGACACTATATCTTCTACCAAGAGTTGATTTATGAGGTTGAACATTTAATGAAAGCTTGGGCATTTAATGAACCTCCTCTTCCCAAGACTTGTCTATAGTCTGTTTACACCATGCTTTGATCAACACAGCCGGAAGATATCCTTCATGATTTGCTTCAACGGCTAGAAGATTCAAATATGCCTCTCTCCAACAGCTAGAAACCATTAATGCTATAAATAAGAAGCTCTCATTGTTCGAAAAAAATATAACTCTTCATCACAAGAACACTAGAACATTCAAGAGCTTTTATTATACTTCATTGTATTTCATTGTACTTCTATTTTCATATCTGAGTGAGTCTTAAATTCCCTCTGTGCTTACATTTTCATATTCATCTTTTAAGAGGGAAAATCTGTAAAAGATGATAGTTGTACCTCTGATTCTTATTTCTATTTTTTGAGTGAAACATTTGTAAAGTGAGGCATTTTAGCTCAGAGGTCCTCAACAGATATAAGTCATTTGTAAAAATCCACAAGATAGGTGAAACTTGGTGGTGCATTGATTCATAGTGAAGAATTTTCAAGGAGGTATCTTAAAGAGTGGGCGTAGGCCGGTGAGCCGAACCATTATAAATCCTTGTGTTTGAGCTCTTCTTCATTTCTCCTTTATTTTTTGATTCTATTGATTGCCTGCTGCATTTACATACTTAATTTATTGCAACCAATTTTTTGTCCATATTTTTTTTTAATAACCCAATTCATCCCCCCTCTTGGGTTGCCTACCTGAGTAACAACAAGAATGTTATGTACTTAAAGATTTATTTGCTAAAAATAATATGTGATTGAGACCTGTTTCAAATTTGATTGAGATTCAATTCGAAAATATTTATAGAATTTTTATTTTAATACTTAATCTAGAAAAATTCTATACATACATAAAATTAATACAAAAAAATTGTATAAGAATGATGTGACAATACTATTACTATTACTATAAATAAATACATATTCAATGATATTTTGTTTTAATGTGAATGGTTCATAATGAGACACATCATTATGTATGAATTTTTTATATGAATAACATTAATTACAAATCAGGTCTCAAACAATCTTAATCTGATACTAAGACTAATACAATACAAGATACGAATTTCTAAGACTGTATTTGATTCATGAATTTGGGGAGAGATTTGAAAAGGAAAAGAGAAAATATATATGAAATGTAGGTGAAATATAGTTATATTTCACATCTCTTTTCTTTTTCCCTTTTCAAACACAACCTAAGAATTTTACTCACACTCCGTTTGTTTAGACAAAAAATATTTTTTAATGAAAAGTATTTTCTACTGAAACCTTTTTCTGGACAATGTTTAACGGAGAAAATAGTTTTTCTATATTTGGTGATGATGGTAATAGAATGAAGGTGGAGGTATAGGTGGTGGCATGGTGGTGGGGCGACGACAATGGTGATGGTGACAATGATGGTGGCAATGGCCGTGGTGAAGGTGGTGGGATAATGTTAGGGATACCAAATTTTTTACCAAATAAATGACCAAATGTCTTATATGGGTGTGGGGTCCGCAATTTTGTGGTCCCCACACCCATGTGAGACATTTGGTCATGTACTTGGTAGAAAATTTGGGGCCTATAGTATTTTCCGATGGTGGTGTGGTGGTGGAGGTGAGAATGGTAGTGGTGGTATGTGACATTGGTAAAATTTTAGTTTGAAAAACGTTTTTTGCCTTTTAAAAGTGAAAAATATTTTTTTGTCTAAATAGACGTGTTTTTCATTGACCATGAAAAATATTTTTCATTAACTTTTGTTTTTTATTATACCAAACACTAAAAACTATAAAAAAATATATTTTTTAAAAAATATTTTTTGTCTAAACAAAAGAGACCTCACTATCCAAATTATTATCAGATGTTGATGGATAGTGACGATACAACTTGTTGATGTTTGAACATGTGGACTACAAGGAGATTTTATCTCCCAATGAATCGATCCAATAAACAAAATATTGAATTATCAAAATAGTAGTGATTGAGAGCTCTAGGTATAGAGGTCTAAATGGAGCTCTATATATAGTGGCAAGGTCAAAATAAAAAAATAAATAAAAAAAAAATCAGAAAAGCAAGCTTATGAAATAAGTGATGTCTGCAGCGATTTAGGTTAAGTAAGACTTTTAATGATTCTTATATCGAGGTAAACCTAGTGGAGTATGGCAGGATACTTTTCATAAGAATCACCTATGTGAGTGTGAACTGGGCCGGTTCTATAAGATTTGTGAAGGGCTACAAGTCTTTAGAGCACTCATGAAAGACCAGGTTGTTCAGGGCCAAAATGAACACAATAGTGAGAACTAAACT
>NW_021025458.1:0-72857 GCF_004153795.1 Camellia sinensis | reverse complement strand
GCCTGTCGTTCGTTCATGCCGTGACGGACGTGACCGGTATGCGGGCATGTAATTGGGCAAAGTTGACACTACAATTCCTTGTCAAAGGTGTTCAGAAGTATAAATGAAAGGTCAGCGCGAGGCAACTGGATGTGTTTTCCTTCTAATGGTAATGTAATCGACCATTGTTTGTTTGTACCATACCGATTACATATTTTATCCATTGCTGTGCATATGTTAAATAAAATGGCAGTCGTTGCGAAATACAAACTTACCTGTTATTGAACAGCATGACAAATATACTTGTACAGGCCACATTTTTCTAACCAGAAAGAGCTTATCTTTTTAACTAGAAAGCTGCATAAACACATAGATATGATTGTGTTGTAAGTTGTATGCATCAATAAATCCTTTGTTCGCAAGCAAAAAGGTGTCAAACATAGCCACTGTACCATTGTCAACTGCAAACTTGCATGCCATCAACAATTTTTTCACATCACAATTTCCTCACTTTGCATTGTTAACGAATACAGATTATTTTGCTCAAAAATGTATACTAAATATCTTTTCCCCCTTATAATGCAGCTATTTTACTTGGATCGTTTTGCCCCTCCCTGTAAGAGTACGTCGGCTACTGCATGCTTCATCTCTCGGCTAAATGATTGCAGCGATGCCGAAATATGGGAGACGCAGCGACGTATGGGAAGGAAGCAAATGTTGGAGCAACATGAGGGAATCAACCCATTCGTTGTGCACATTTGACGGCATTGCCCCACCTGTGTTATGGAAATAGTGACAGACTTAATTTGCGTTCCTATGATCAGGTGGGTCTGTTTTTCGGATCGTACGATTCGCGATTCCAAACATATGATTCAAATCGATTCCATAGGACATCGATTTGAACAGGTTTTGTGAATCAGAAAAAGCTGTGAATCGTAGCTGAATCGGCGAGCCGAATTGGTAAATCGTCGATCCATTCGACTTGGTAAAATTGATGTTAGGCTAGAAGACTGCATTTAGGTTTTTTATTGTTCAACAACGGCTGACACGCCCTTTTAAGGTATTTCGGTATTTATGATTAGCGTATGCCATATTTTCACTTTCTCCCTCCCTATTTACTCTCAAATACTCAAACTTTTGCGGAAAACACATGAAGTTTCCCTCTGGACAATATTGCAGCCTTACAAATTCAATTTTATGTACTACTTTTGTTTATCAAATGAATTTTGGTTAAGCCATGAAGTCAGATTTTTGGACAAGCTTGAAGATTTTGGTTTTTTAACCTTGTAAAAAGGTCAAAACATTGTCGTTCAGTCATTGTTAGTTAGTTTGTAATTGAAAGTTTGTCTTTGTTTATCTAAATGGGGAAAGGTCAAGTGGTAAACATGGGATTGAGTGTGAAGTTTTTATCCACACCAGATGAGCATCATTTACAACAAAATTTTTATTCGTTTCAGACAAATGGAGTAATTAATTTTTATTAGATATATTTAATATTTAAGTGTACATATACGTTGTGTGCAATTTAAGAAAGCTGACCGAAACTTTACGATTCACAGTTCAGATCGATTAACAATTCAGTACATTACCATTTTCATTCATCATTTGAATCCCGATTTGACAACTATGTTAGGTGGAGTTTTATCCAACAATAGAGGAAATTGAATGGAATGTTAGCCTAATAGAGGTTTTCCCAAATTATTATGGTAGCCCAATAGAAGGTAATCTTCAAGATTTACAGGGGGTGGATTGCGAGGAGAATAATGTAAATGAAATGTTGTCCAATGAGATAATTGATATGCATGTTGGACAGTTGTGTACCGTCCAAGAAGTTGGGGACACGCACAACAACTGTGGCCTTGCCTTGGAGGAAACATACACAAGCGAAGAAAGCAAACCTCTTTCGGTTCAGTTTCTGGCCATCAAGAACGTTGCAAAAGAGAGTGTATCTTCCTTTGATGATTTGCAAACCTTGACTCCAATGCGAAGAGAAACAGGCAAAGTGCATACTTCTGTTGGTAAGATTGCCCAAACATTGGGAGTGAGACAAATTGTAATAGGCAGAGGAAAGGGAAAAGGAAGAGGTAGAGGAAGAGGAAGAGGTGTCGAAGCCACAGACGTAGGGGATATGCATTCATGCAATGATAACAAAATAAGTACTCAACTTCTTGCAGAAAAATTCCCAAGTCGCCACATCACTTCACCTTTCGTATGTTTCATTACCAGTTGATGCCGACAGCATTACTGATCATAATTGAACCATTATTTGTGTTGTATTTTAATAGTTGTCATTCTAGTGCAAGTTTGCAGTAACAAATGTTGTACAAATGTCTTACAGATTTCAGACAAAGCCTTACCCAAACTGCACAGGTTGGAGAAACGGTTCCGTTCAGAGGTTAGACATTACTTCACCAATTTTAGATGCATAAGGATGTGTTATGTATTTTGTAAATTTATTTTCTGAACTTAATTGTTTGTATTAATAGGAGGAGTTGATGCTACTTGATTGTTTACATTGATATGAGGAGTTAATGGAACTGGAGAGCATAGAGCTTTTATCAGCGGCCAAAGACAAAGTTGTTGACTCTATACTTGACGACAGAAAAAATGAAAGGTACGGTTGAGTTTATTGCTTGCAATTAACCTGTTCCGTAGTATTTGTGAAATAAGTTTGAATCGCATGATTTTCATTTGTCGTGCTATGTTTATTTGATTTTTGTAGCTATTAGTTCTTTAATTTTTCATTCTGTGTGATTTTGATTTTCGTATGAGGATGGGCTTATGATGGGTTTATCCATGTTGTATGTAGAATTTTCTTTGAATTTAATGTAGTGGCCTAAGGAAAGATCACTGGCTAAATTTCATGTCTGAAGTTTTCTTCTCTTGGTCTTATCCTGCACACATGTAACTATTGGGAAAATTGCAAGTCATTGATATTTTGAAAAAATATTTACAAAGTCATGGAAAACTTTATAATTTTAATTATTAAAATTAATAAAGTTTACCAATGATTTGCAAATTTTTTTGAAAACTTACACTGAAGTGCAATTTTCCCTAGCTATTTTCTTCTAGTCTGCTTACATTTTCCATTTTGATCATTTTGGGTTATTGTTGGATCCAGTTTGTAAAATACATGTGTTTTTTTTTTAATTGCTCACCTGTGAATAAGCATTTAAATTTTCACATATTATTTCAGCAAATACTATTGGACATGTCATAAGTCGTAATATCTAAAACTTTTTTTTTTTTTTAAAGACTTAAAACTAATCTTAATTGGATTGGAGAGTAGTAGAATCAGGAATATCTACCTTAGTTCTAAAACAGAAAAAACTAATCTTATGTTGTAGAGTTAAGCCAGATATTTAAGTTTTACTAGCCTGTAGGTTTCTTCTTGCTGGTTCATGGATACGTTTAATGTAGGGACATTGTCGTGTCTATGAATCTTCATGAAATGCCTTGCGAATGTGCTACCCGACGTGACATGCACACACTTAAACCAGGGGCATGGCTATCCGACACTGTAAGTCGTGGCATCTGACAATGTTATTTCTACTATATTTGTATGATGGACATTTCTATGTAGGGATATTGTTATTTCGTATTAGATTTAAACAAATTGTAAACCTTATTTAGCAAGTTGCCTCGTCTGTTACAATGTTCCAGCCAATCAACTTAGTCATGGTTCAATTGACTAATGGACATCGGCAAGTTCACAAAGACAGGAGGCATACTGCGTGGTTCTTTCCAGTATATCTGTCGGTAAGTAAGTGTTTTAGGTTGATTGTGTATTGTAGATAACATATTTTCAGAAATCTTTGGCTGACTGAACTTTACACACCAAACATGCAGACTTTGATACTAAATCAAAAAACTCAATCTCTAAACCATGAAAATATCGTCAAATCATATTTTGGACATGACAGATATACTAGTGTGCTTGATGCATGTGAGAAGGTAATATGAATATCCATCCCATTGAAGCGAGTAGATTTAATATGAATGTCGATCCCATTTACATGAATGTCAATGTAAATATGAAAGTACGTAGATGTTCGCATGCCCTCTAAACAATGTCTTCACTTGTGTTTATGTGTAGATTTACATGCCTTTCAATTATAGAGGAGTACATTGGTTGTGCGTACAAATAGATATGGTAGACCGTGTGGCGTACCTATTTGACTCATTGGCATCCGCCACACTGGACACCAACAAGCTGAACGTAGCAAAAATGTTGGTATGTTGTGCTGAATTTCACAAATCTACTTCCACACTGTGACATCCTTCACATAAACTAACTGTCTCCTTCTGCAACAGGTTCAAACAATGCATGTCTTACTGCAACTACAGTTTGGAAATGAATATGTTGTAGATGTGCATACCTTTGATGTCCGCATGTTAGAAAAAAAGGCCATTACAACAGTTGGACGAGTAATCCACAAACCATGCGTCACGTTTACTTGACTCCTGAATGACTCATTTAACGAACCTGCTTGTATTTATAAGAAACTTAATGTTACATTTCATTTGTAACACTTTCGACTGTGGGATGTTTGTGATCAAGTACATGCAGCGGCCTGATATACCCAGCGGTCCACACAAGGTACATTCTACCGCTTCATTTCCAATTGCGAAATAAATCCGTTTATTTCCTACTGCTGTAACTATACCTGATTTCTATTATTTGCTTTCTCTACATAGTTTCATCCTTCTGTGCATCGAAAGTCGGTGCTTGACTTCATTATGGATGTGAATAATTCAAAATCGGCGAGTATCTTTCGTGCATGTGATTTATTGCAATTACAACAAATAGGGCAACGATTTTATCATGGCCTGCCAGTACGAGAGTAATTTGGATGCCCAACCACAACTGGATGACTGCATCAACTTGTTGTGACAATTTTTAGGTCACAACTGTGATAATACTAATTTCCTACGCATATTGATTGTACACATAATTTCGATGTTTGGGACTAGAACAAACAACGGAAAGTAGTAATGTTTGTTCACCTTTATCATGGCCTATACGTACTTACGAAATTGTGCATAAGTTGGATGTCGCAACTCCATCGATCAGTGGAATTATGGGTACAAAACAAACAATGCAATGTGATATTTGTCCAACACACAATGCAAGTTGAAAGTAGTAATGTTTGTTCGCTTTTACCACATGAATTATGTTTGTTCACTTTTTTTGAATGCCATAATTTTGTCCAAAAGAAAGAAAAAAAATATCCCACATAACAAACAAATAGCAGTGACAATAATGCACCAATAGGGGTCCACCTGTCGACAGAAATGCATGTGGTCAACAAACTGCTGTAATTCTCCTGTCGAACCACCTTACTATTATGTTTCCAACTGTCCCTACACATTGTGGGCTTCACATCGACAGGTCAAGCTTTGTATTCTACCAATGACCGTTTCTGCAATCCACCCAGTTAGTCCATGCAGTATCCTCGTAACTGCTGCACCATGTGGGCCCTCATGTGTAGTTAAACTAAACCCCTTTCATATGTGTAACTGATGGACTCTGACATTGACTTTGGCACATGTCATGTTGTGGTTGATCCATGTGTCGACGGGCACAAACAAGTACAAATTTTATACTGCAAACAATAACATAACACCAATTCCTAATAAATCCCAACTAAAAGCACGTAAAGGATTTTGGTATTACAACTTAGAAGAAATATAACATTTCATGCTCAGGTCTAACTATAAATCATGCTTATTACGAATGGACAAAAAATCTACAACAATTTCAAGTAAACAATTAAACCAAAGTTACCAGCCAACTGATTCAAACTGATTGAAATGCCTGATAAGTAGAACTTGGATACTGATTCTAATAAAGAACATGCAGCTGATAAGAGGACCTGAAAGTCCTACCATGGGTAAACTGCGTGTACAAGCCACTGCATGGACAATCCAATTACAAAACAATGATACACGTTGTTTTAATAGTACAATAAGTGTACGTGTACATGTACAACTAGGAACCGATTTCAAAACAAAACACGAAACTGGAATATGTTTGCTTGAGTGCAATATTTATATCGTCAGTTGATTGTGAGTGCAAAAGTGGGCACCTGCTTAAAGTAGGTTGAACTTAATGGTGCCTATATAATCGTGTGGCACACCAATGATGGTACTCCGAAGACTCTGCTCACGATGATGGTAACCTCAATGGTCCGATACATAAGAAGAGAATTGATTTTGTTTCCCTTCAACAAGTTGGCCTTCAAAAAACCACAAAACGATCTTGCTTGGACATGGTTTGATGCCATGAAACATTGACGGAACGTACAAGTTGAATATCTGCCATACAAAACAGAAGGACATCGTGGGTTTGAACAATACGGTTTTCACAAGAACCTGTTCGTTTAATGATAAAACTACTCCTAAATTATGCAAGAATTATAAACTGCTTAACTTGTGTTGCTTATGATGTTGTCCTATCTTCGGCCAACATCGTCAGTTTTGATATCTGTATACTCTTTTTGTGTCCTATTATTGCATGATCCCACACTTCAACCCCATAATTAAAGTGTAACTGCCCCCTGATTTTGAATCTTCCAACTCTACCAAATATTAAATGTACCCTGTCGACCTTCCTTCTAACTCTCAAGTTTCCTCGTCTGTTAAATGTTTCAGCCAATAAACTTGGTCGTGGTTCAATTAACTAACGGACAGCGGCAAGTAAACAAAGATGGGAGGCATACTGTCTAGTTCTTTCCAGTATATCTGTCGGTAAGTAAGTGTTTTACGTCGATTGTGTATTGTAGATGACATATTTTCAGAAATCTTTGGCTGAATGACCTTACACACTAAACATGCAGACTTTGATACTAAATAAAAATACTCAACCTCTATACATGATATACTGGTGTGTTTGATGCGTGTGAGAAGGTAATATGAATGTCCATCCCATTAAAGTGAGTAGATTTCATATGAATGTCGATCCCATTAATATGAATGTCAATGTAAATATGGAAGTGAGTAGATGTTCAAATGGCTTTTAAATAATGTCTTCACTTGTGTTTATGTGTACATTTACATGCCTTTCAATTATAGAGGAGTACATTGGTTGTGCGTACAAATAGATATGCTTGACCGTGTGGCGTGCCTATTTGACTCATTGGCATCAGATATACTGGTGTGAAGAAGTATGACACTCTTTACATAAACCAATCCTTGGAAGGGCAACCACATAGAAGATATATAAACGGAAAATATGTGAAGAAGTATTATCCAACCATGTGGGAAACTTTGAAAGGGAGTTGATGATTACTTCATAATAATGCAGACAGGGAGAAAAATTGCACAACAAAATAAAAACCATACAACAGACCATTAAAATCAGAGTATTGATATTCATTAATGAACAAGTCTGCACAATGGTTTGAAAGATAGCACGCATTATGTGCAATACAAAATATATATATATATATATATATATATATATATATATAAACTACTCTAGGATTTGGGGAAGAGAATGGCTAGAACACCCCATTTTGATTGAGCATCTGGCAGCATGGCTTGGACTTGGTCCAACTCAGCTTTAGTTGTCTAAATTGATGCAGGACCATGTCTAATTTGGGAGAGCATCATCCTTGCTTCTTGATTAAGCTGGGCATGTTGCTGCTGCAGATGAGCCTTTCTTTGCCGGACAGACGCAAGTTCTGCCATGAGTTTGGTTTCCTCAAGTTCCAGTGCTGAGTGTTGCTCAAGAATGGCTGCAGAGGTTTGGTGGCTGAGTTTGAGTGAAGTAGATATGGTGTGGGCTTGGTTTAGGAAATCTTTTTTGGTTTGAATATCCTTCCAGCAAGTCTGAACCATCTTTGAAAAGGTTGGCCATTCCGTGATGATCTTGGCCAATTGCTTTAGTGGAATAGGGTTGAAAGGATTAGGGGAGAGGTTTAGAACAGCAGAAAGATAGGCCAAGGTTTCATCAGGTTTGTGGAGAATGATTTCTTCAACTGGGGGGTTAATGAGGTTAATGAAGATGGTTAAGGTTTGTTGAGTTTCAGCATGAAAGAGATATAGCCTTTGAGCCAATGGGGATATTTCGTCTAGATATTATTAAAGAATAGAAAGTTCGGCCCAAATATCCTGAGATGGAATGATGGCCTTGAACATTAATAGTTTGGTGAGAATATATGCTGCAAGTAATAAAGAGTAAATAGGATGAGGTTGGAAATGCTAGTACCTGTCTTGATAAAGTGCGCGCAGACGGTTGGCCTTGTTCGGCGGTGGTTGTGGCAGCAGGAGGAGTTGTTTTGGGTACTAATGAAATGGCAGCATCAGCACGTTTAGGCTCTTTTTCTGGTTCTAGTAAGAGGGAAAAGTCATGAGGACCTTCAAGTTCTTTCTCAGACATTGGTCGTGGAGATGAGTCATGTATTATGTCTGTCCCTGTAAATTGGAGAAGAAGAGCAGTTACCTGAAGAGAAGTTTTTTTTTTTTTTTTTTTTCAAAACGAACAATCACATTTGTATTTCTATTTACCTTGGTTGTTGTGAACTTCTAGTTGAGGGGATTTTGTATTGTCATCTGTTGGAGAGGATTGGCTGTTAATTGAAATATCAAAATCAATCCTCTCTAATTGTTTGATTGATGTTTGGGAATTTGAGGAGTTGGATGCTGATGGTTAAGGGCTAAAGACAGAAGGGACAATAGTAGGCTCAGTGCCCGCTGGGTAATCAACCTCCATCGGGAAAGCCCCAACTATTACATCCCTGAGAGCAATAGAAGGAGGTTCTAGCTGTGAAGGATGTTCTGATGCAGATTGTGTAGATTGCTATGGTGAACACTGTAAAGGAGGTTATAATGAAGTTTGTTGAGATGATTGAGGTGGTGGTGGAGTTGGTTCTAGAGTGGGTTCTCTGGGTACATTGGTGATGGGACTAGGAATTGGATAAATGTGTTGAGGAGAAGTGGAAGGATTTTGTGATGTAGATTGTGTACATTGCTGTGGCGAAGACTGTGAATGAGGTTGTAATGAAGTTTGTTGAGATACTTGAGGTGGTGGTGGTGTTGGTTCTAGAGTGGGTTCTCTGGGTACATTAGTGATGAGACTGGGAATTGGATGAATGTGTTGAGGAGAAGTGGAAGGATCCTTATCATCAGTAGCAGTAAGGAGTAATCTCCTTCTTTTTCTTTGCACAAAAGTAAGTGATCAGTCGAGCGTGAATGGAAATTGAGATGATGTGAATATGTAAAGTGAAGGCATACTTGGTAGAGCTACCCTGAAGGATTTGATGTTGTTTGGCCAACCATTTGGCTGAGAGGGATATCCCAATCACTTAGGTCCGTACTTAGAGCAGGAGCAGTGGAAGACTCTTCTCTCTTCTTCACCGTGACCTCTGTCTCGACAAGGGTACGAGTGGTAGTTCCTCTCTCTGCTTGTGTCTGCAAGGCTGCCAAAGAGTCTCCCATTAATTTCGGAACTGAGGGGATTTTTGTCTGAGTAGTTGGATCCATTGGAGCCTTGCCTCTATGTTGGTCCTTAACCAATGGTTCAGCAACATGCCCAATTTTGGCGGTCAAAGGTCAAACAAGTTAGTGTTATAGAGAAAAAAAAAAGGCATGAGACAATCAGGGATATGAAGTATATGAAGGAAGGATACCTGCAGCCTTAAGCTTGGAAGGCGAGGATATGGGGCCCTGATTATCAATACAAGTATCGTGAAGGCATGTTTCAAGTGGCTTGTAGAAAATAATGGCAGTCATAAGTCCCCACCAATGGTCAAAAGCATTGGAGCAGTCCGAAGCAGGTTTGAGGAAGAAGGGGCCAAAATCTTGGAAAAGTTTGGTGTTCTCTATCAGAATGGATTCAGCTTGCCTAGGATCTTTGAAGTAGATTCTGGACCCAATCTCCTCATGGATGGTTGGGTGGAAATAAGGATAAGGGATACCTTGGGAAAGACCTAATTGCCTGGACCATTGATTGGGACAATATGTCTCAAAACTGCAGTTGGACATCTTGATGGAGGATATGGTACAGCCAACCAAGACATGTCTGCAGGTGAGAATGTGTCTCCAAGTCTCATTTTGTGCTTGGACTTGCTCATTGTCTAAATCACAAGGGTCTATAAGGAGGAAGTGAAGTCTACTGGAGGAGAATTGAAAGTTTTGAAATGGCATGTACAAGTTGGAAGGTCTCTTCAAAGGAAGGTTGTAAAACATGGTAAGATGATTTCTGAAAGTAAGGATGGGTTGGCTGTTATAAGTGAGCAATTGCTCAGTATAGGAGTGGAAAACTAGTTTCAAGGTGTTAGGTGGTGGGGGTCGTGCCTAAGGGAAATAGGTATATAACCAGGCCTAGAAAAACTAGAAGGGGCCACCACAGTTGCCAGAAATCTTCTTGTCGACAAAGGAAAATAGGGCCTCATAAAGGATGGCAAGAAGATAAGGGGCTAAAGCCATAGCTTGGCCATCTTACATACACAAGGCAAGGGGGATGTATTCCTTTGTGATCTTGTACCCAGAGACACAAAAAAGAAACTGACAAAGCCAAAGTAAGTAAAAAGCGGTTCTTATTTGTCCTCGACAAGGGAACCAGGCTCGCTTTTGTATTTTTCGGCGAAATTTGTATAGCACATGTCAGTGTTTAAAGTAAAGGTCACTTTTGAAGGCTCAAGGAGAGCATGAATTGGATTGCCCAAGATTGGGAGACCAGTCAAGTGAGCTACATCTAAGATGGTAGGGGAAATCATACCAAAATTGAAGAGTAGAGAGTTATAAGATTGCGACCAAAAGCATGCAGCAACAGCAATCAGCCCGTTGTCCATGTCATATTTTTTAGTTGGCAGCCTAATTACTTCCATACTTCAGCGTCATGACCTTCAATTCTCCTGGCCCAGCTTCACCAAACAGAGTCTGGTGACCTCTAGGATCTGAGTGGATTTTTGCTGACATTTCAGTTAGTCCACTTAAGTCTAGGTTCATTAAGAAGAAGGTTCTCACTATTACCAAGTGGATAGTATGGAGCTAGCTCGTCTAGGAAGCAAGACGTGAAGGTAGGGCCTAGCATAGCCTTAGCGACAGAGCTTGTGCTGGGCAATAGGGTAATACCTAATTTTAGAGGAGCAATACGTGCTCTGATAGGCTCTGGGAAGCGGAGTAGGTCTTAATTGTTATCCTCAGGTAGAGATGGTTGAGATTTTTTGGGCATCATGGCTTAGGGTTTTGTGGTGCTGTGGTTTTGAACGGCAATGCTTAAGAAGAAGGAGTCCACTCTGAGGAGTTCGAATCAGAGGGAAATGAAGTTGAAGTGGCTTAGGATTTTGTGGTGCTGTGGTTTTGAACGGCAATGCTTAAGAAGAAGGAGTCCACTCTGAGGAGTTCGAATCAGAGGGAAATGAAGTTGAAGTGGCTTAGGGTTTTGTGGTGCTGTGGTTTTGAACGGCAATGCTTGAGAAGAAGTCCACTCTTAGGAGTTCGAATCAGAGGGAAATGAAGTTGAAGTGGTTTGAAGTTGAAAAGGTGTGTCTTTTATAGCTTATGATGGGGCCAGTATATTTAAATGCTCTCATTTTGGGCTGTAGTTTATGTTTGTTTTGGGCCCGTATTAAGAAATTTGCTATTGGACTTATCTCTTGGGCCCAGGGGAATAAATCTTGGGTTAAGTACAAATTGGGCCCAACTGGCAAGTTTGCTGAAGGTTAAATCATATGATATATAACTTAAATAAGGGAGCCATTGTTTGCACCAAGTTTTGCCAGTCTCTGTCGACAGATGGTCCACTTAATGGAGGACATGTGGCCTAGTTTGAAGGAATGTCCAGCAGTTCAAAGTGGGTTGTCTGTATGTGGGTCACCTAGAAGTGATGGGGGCGGTTTTTCGCACCAGTCATGGAGTTGGTGGCCACATTTTCAGGACGAAGCATGAGACAAAGCAGGAGCCTTGCTCTGTCGACGGAAGTTTCAAATGGTTGGTGGCCACGAAATAAACTGAAGAAAAGGGAGATCGACAGATAGAAGTGGAGGTTTAGTATACTTGGAAAGCCTAGAAGGGAGATCGTGGGTTTTGATATACCTATTTTTTTTTTTTTTTGTGGTCCATCATTGCATGATCTCACACTTCTACACCATAACTGCCACTATAACTGCCCCCTGACTTCGAATCTTCAAACTCTGCCAAATATTGACTCTTCCCTGTCGACCTTCCTTTTCACCATTGTGGCGCATGTCCCTCATCATTATGAGACAACAATCGACAAAATGTTGTCCACTAAACACAACCACAATCCTTGCAAACTGGGCCACTAAACCACAACACTTGGCGACTCACTGTAATTGCCCCTTGACTTTGAACCTTCAAACCCTACCATATATTGAATTTTCCCTATAATTTAATCAATAAATTCAATGTCGAGAAACTTGTTAATATTTGAAATACCCGTTTTTCTGGACTGTGATGACATAAACACAGTTGTTGTCCTACATTTTACGTAACCGCAATACACAACTTATTTATATTGAAAACAAAATATACATTTCGGGTTTATAATCATAAAAATGGAAACTACTTTTTTTTTTCTTTTAAAGTTCACTCATATTTTCTGCTAAATTATGGTTGGTTATTTTTTAAAAGTTTCTCTTTGCACCTATTTTTCCCACATCCTGCCAACAGGTGCACCATTCAATTGAGGACGCATGGCAAGTCCACCTGAAGACAAGGGTTATCAACTAACATTCAATCTTGCATGCCACTTGACTTACATGACGGAGCAGTTACTGGCAGTGATCATGGATTTAGTGGCCACCCTCCAAGAGGAAACATTCGCGAATTGGGAGTCTGTATCTGTCGAGGAAAGGCTAAAAAGACTTGGGCACAAGTGGCAACTTCAAGATATTCACTTTGACAAGTACAAGTAAAGGTTTTATGTGGTTTCAAGACATGGAAATGATCGTGTAGGCACAGAAGTTGCACAGAATCAGTTGCAGATTCGGTAGATCATGGGATCGTGGGAAATAAGAGCTATAAAAGATAGAAGGTTTGCAAACAGATAGCACATGAACAACAGCACAACTACTTACTTTCTACATTGTAACTTCTGAGTAGTTTTTTCCCTTCTCATTTTTGAACCTCAAATCAGCAAAGGTTTATCTTCTATGATTTGTTACCATCACCTCATATCAGAAAGGTCATTCTACTAGTTTACTTTGTTACTATCAGTTCATCAAAAGAAGTCTTCATCCTTTTCAGGCATTCGAACTAATACCACAATTGCTTGATTTTCTTCTTTAATTTGTCAACTTTAAATTACTACTTGGTTGCTGTAGATATAGGCCCACTTTAATTTTACTAACAATAAACCCATCACTTTCATAGTTAACATGAAATAATTTCACAACTCCTGTTCATAACTCGTAATTCATATAGCAATCAGCATAGAGATAAAGTAAATGAGTTCGTTGGGTTACTTTCTCCAAGTAATACCCAGAATTAACTGCCACTTGGATTATATAAAAAAATGCGTGTGCTGGGATGTAATTTTGCAAAACCACATGGACAAAATTCATATTTTACTCGAAATATAATAGTAATTTACCGAAACAAGTCATAACAAATCAATACGAAGCCAAACACATCGTTAGCTGATAAACCACACCGCAAGAAACCATTCAGTTAGATCCAACCAAATATGGAACACAAACAAGCAACCCGTAATAGGAATCTTGGAATACAGACATAAGCCAATTTCCAACCCAAAACAATACACAGACAACCCATATATATCTCACCTTTAATTAGTTTTCAAAATGACAAGTCACTGCAAACACAAATGACAACATCACTCTAAACAATATGGGAAATCACTGTTCCTGGCCTTGTACATAAGTAACGTTGTGCCATTTCGTGGCATTGTACGTAACCAATTATTTACACGTTACATACAGAAATTCGTGCAAAATGAAAACTACAAACATATCTACCCTGTTCTTCGCAATGATGTGTTTCCAATAGCTAGTACTGTCTACCTAATAAATTAAGAGAATAAGTAAATCATACAAATTATACAATTACCTGATTCACCTCATCAATTGTGGTCGAATCATTTTTGCACACTGCTGCTTCGACACTACCGTATTGGCCCACAGGCTGTTTGGAATCAGGAGAAACATCGAAAAATAGTCGTCGTTGCTTAATGTGTGGTGTACTTGGATCCACCAACCCAAGTTTGCAACGAATGGGCAATGACTCCGCATTGTACTTACAGTCAGTAATGTGGGTTGTATTTGCATTTGAGTTACTACCCACTGTTTGGCTAAACCGAACCTTAGGACACATTCGCTTTGTGTGCCCAATGCATTTGCAATTCCCAAATTTTCTTGGTCTTTAACAGTTGGACGAGGCCCGTCCCAGGTTCCCTTTTGTCTTCACAAGATCAGGATCTTCTACTCCAAATTGTCATGGGATTGAATGTTTCCCTTTGTCTCCATCCCCATCATTCAGATTCCTCTCATATAACTCCTTCATCTGGCTCGTCATCGAAAGACATGCATCCCGAGCCTCTTTGAAACCTTCCGTTGATTGCAAAGCATAGAAACACATTTCATTGTAGGAAGAACTCAATATCCCATACCGAGCCATTTGTGTTGTAGTGCTATCAATTGAGGGTTAAGGCCATTGCTGGCCATCCTTGCTTGCAGCCCTTGTCCATCTATGTAGCACACAAGTTGGGGGAATTTGCTTTAAATTTTCGGGTATCATAACACATATCATGTGACAGCAAGGTAGCCCCAACGACTCAAACTTCATGCAAAAACATCTCATTGCAGCATCCACTAGATTGTGTGTTACTATCCATGATCTATCCTTCACCTTGTACTTATGAATATAGTAGCATTTCTGACCATCCGGCAAAGGGAACACGTCCTTGACATTCAACTTTCCCTCTTCTAAGATTTCATCATGGAACATTCTAAATATATTTCAGGTGAATAGCTCAGCTCCATGTCTCTCTTTTTCTCGCAATGGAGTAATCAATACCAGAAAAGTGTTATTTGTTTTAGCATTATCTCCAGCCTCATTATACCTTATCCTTGCAAGAGCCCGATCATAGTGCCTAACAAATTCATATAGCTTCAATTTGTGTTGGAGGAAGGGATTAAAATAAGCATTCATACTCTCCGAGCGCTGAGTGCTCTTTATCCCAGCAAAGAAATGCCCATGCATATATGCCTCAGCCCACATATGACGCTTCTCATATGTCTCCAACACTCAGATGTTGGTTTGAAGTCCAAATTTTTCGACCATTCTCGTCCAGTCATGCTCAAACTTGCCTCATCCGTTTCCATGTCCATGGACTGCTTGAAAGCATGTGCAAAGCCACTTCTGTGAACATTTGAAACAACATTTTTCCCAATATGCCAATTACATAATCGATGTCTTGCATCCGGAAATACTCTTCTGATTGCCTTTTGCATCGCCTTATCCCCATCTGTCAGTATGGACACAAGTGCTTTATTGCCCATCACCTCCATAAATGTTTCCAAAACCCATGTGTATGTATCAATTGTCTCATTAGCTAGCAAAACACATGCAAATATCGTGGTCCTAAAGTGGTTAGTCACACCAGCCAACATGACAAAAGGTTTCTTGTACGCATTGGTTCTGTAAGTTGAGTCAAATATCAACACATCACCAAACTTTGCATAGTTAGCTCGCAATTTCGAATCTGCCCAGAATAGATTTTGTAACTTGTTATCCTTACACACATCATACTTGTAAAAAAAACGTGCGTCAACATCAAGTTTTGCACATAGATAAACCAACACACCCTGTGCATCACCATCCTCAACTTCTGCTCTACGTTCGGCTTGAATATGGTTGTGCAGATCTGTACAGATGAAACCAACATTCTCATAAGACCCAGATTGATTTACTATATAGTCCATGATTTGGTTAGTCTTCACACCGACGTTGTGCATAGCCATTGCTTGAGCTTTGTCAGTGTTTGTAGACACTCCATTTTTGACCGACCTTAAGACTCAGACGTTATCGATTGAGCGCTCAGTGATTGTGCATGTTTGAGCTCGTTTCGAGTTTTCCAGAGTTCTCGACTGAGTGCCTTGCCTCCGGGCCTCCAAACTCTTTGTATTTTTGGCTCGGCTTGTGGACCAAGCCTTGTTTTCCTTCCTTGGAGGGAGGGGGTGGTCTATGGACCACCTTTTTGTGGACGTAGACCACTTTTCTCTCTTGGAGATTAGTTTTCGATTTTCAGAGCATTCGGCCGCGCGCCTTATCTCGGGACCGCTTAACGTTTTCCGTTTGGCTTGGATTTTGAACCATGCCTTGTTGACCTTGCCTACAGGGACACTGTGGTCTCATAGACCAGTTTTTGTGGTCGTAGACTACTTTTCCCTCGTAGACCGTTTTTGGTGCTCGTAGACTAGTTTTCGAGGCTCCCGGCTGCGCGCCTTGCCTCCCGAACTTTCGTCTTGCATCCTTTTTGGTTTGTTTTTGGTGCAAACCTTGTTTTCCTTGTTTTGAGGGTGGAATAAGGGTGGGAGACCAGTTCTTCCCCTTGGAGACCTATTTTCCTGCCTGCCAGCCAGTTTTCTGGTTGGCCAACTGGTTTTCTTGGTCTTTGGACCACCAATAGTGGTCGGTCACCACACCATTGCCTTGCTTTCAGTGTGCAGACCACTCCTCCCCCATGGCCGACCACTTGTCTTCCTGGCAGACCACTTGTAGTGGTCAGCCGACCACTACAAGTAGCTGGTCGACCACTTCAAGTGGTCGGCAGCTTTCCAGTACCTTTTTGGAGATCTTTTCTTGCCAGTTGTGACAGCTTGAAGGCACAGAAGTCATCCTTCATACACGTGTATGGAGGGATGGCTTAGAGCCTCAAGTGTGTTCAACAAGCTTCTTGCTTGTTTTTCTATAAGAGGGAGGCCCTCCCTTCCTTCTCCAGGTTCAGAAAAGTTGGCTTGAGCTATAGATACACATATATCTCTATATCTTTCTCTTTGTCTCATTTTTGTGCTTGAAAGTGCATTTTCATCATACTATTGTACACAAACACACACTCAAACACCATACTCTTGTTGCCGAGGCTTCTTGAAGTTGTTTTTGGAGTTTTTGGACTGGTTTTGATCCAAAAAAAAACTGCTGGAGTTGTTGCTCTAAAGTGGTTCTACAAGGGTGAGTCAACTAGCCCTTTAAAGCTTTGTTTTGATTAAGCTTTTGGACCTATTTGCATTCTTATTTTGGCTTGACTTTCTACTGTAAAAAGTTCTATTTTTTGGTCCTTAACATGTTTGTTTAAGGCCTTGTGGGTGTTGGGGGTAGTCTACCCCCTCTTAGGCCTTGTTTGGCTTTGTTTTGCACCATCACTTTAGGCCCTTGAGATCACTTTCTCTTGGCCTTTTAACCACTAAAATTCAGTGGATTTTTAGTGGTAAAACTTGTGTTTTGAGGTCCCAAATAGGAGAGGGCCATCCCTCTCCTTGTGTCTTGTATGCTTGCTTTATTAGCCTCATGTGTGAGCATGTTTATTAAGCTTATGTTGGCTCCATCTTAGCATGTATTTGGGGTTATTTTGACATGGCATACCACTTTTTTGACTTGGTTTTGTCATCCCTTGCATGCTTGGTACACTTGTAGTGTAAATTTTGCAAACTAGCTTTGTATGCCTCATGTTTGAGCATGTCTTTCTAGCATGTTTTGGGTCCATCTCAGCTTGTTTTTGGTGTTGTTTTAGCATGCCATGACTTTTTTTTGGGTTGGTTTGATAGCCCCATGCATGCTCCTTGCACTTGTAGTGCATTTCCATTTACTGGCGTAATGTGTATCATGCTTTAGACCATCATTCTAACATGGTTTTGGCTTAACTCCAAGAAGCTTTTGTCCATGTTTTAGCATGCTCTAGCTCTGAATTATGTTGT
Source organism: Camellia sinensis (assembly GCF_004153795.1). Taxonomy (NCBI): domain Eukaryota; kingdom Viridiplantae; phylum Streptophyta; class Magnoliopsida; order Ericales; family Theaceae; genus Camellia; species Camellia sinensis. The sequence continues at coordinate 54,975 of NW_021025458.1, read as the reverse complement.
TTTGGTCATGCATGACTTGCTTTGTATAGCCATAGTGCATTCTAGCTTGTTAAATTTGTGTATCGAGTCCACAAGCATGTATTGCTTAGGCTATTTTCATGATTTGGCATCATTTGTTATGAGATTTCAGTGCATGTTTCATGTTCATGCACTCACATTTGTCACTCTTTTTTTCCATGCTTTGGAAGGTTGGTTCTTTATGCCTTAAGAATGAACCATTGTGTATGCCTTCATGCCTAAGCTTGCAAGCTATCATTTCAATGTGTTTTTGGGGTTATTTTGCCATAATATAACTCTAATTTTTATTGGCGAAGCCATCTCATGCTTGGTCTTAGTAGGTGTAGTGTAATCCTCCCTTTTGGCCTTGCATATTTCATGCTTCATGCTCACCATGCTAGCTTATTTTGGCTTCCTTCCATGCATGTCTTAGCATCATTTTGATATGCTCTAGGACTGTTTTGGGTTGTACTTGCCATATGCTTCATGTATTGCATAGCTACAGTGCAATTGGCCTTGCTAGCTTTGAGTTTTGGGCACCATAGCATGCTTCATTTGTGGGATGTACATGATTTGGCATCATTTATCATGTTATTTCAGAGCATATAGCATTGTCATGCTCCCACTTCTTTCACCCTTTGAGTGCCTCTAAGGGTGGTCCATTGTTGCCTTATTTGTGGCTTAGTGTGCATGCATGCATGCTTAGACCTTTGAGCTCTCATCTCAGCATGTTTTGGTCCTTGTCTTGACCTATGTAAGCTTTGTCCATATTTGGCTCACTCATTTGTGCTGTATATTGCATGCCTCTCGTGTAGTGCCTATGCTAGTTTCATGCTTTAAAGACCTTTGCATGCTATACTTGTATTGTTTGAATGATTTGGAATCATTTCATACCTTATTTCAGTGCATATAGTGTTGTTACACTTCCAAATTTGTCACTCCTTGAGCACTCTTGAGAGTTGTGCTCTTAAGCCTAGTTGATGGGCCAATGCATGTGCATGCATGTCTTGTACTTTTCATGCTTTAGTTTTGGTGTTTATGGCCACTGTTTTGGGTATGACTGAGGTCCGTCCATATTCGGTTTAAGTCCATTGAGCATGTTTGTTTGCATGTTGTTTGCACGCATGTTGTTTTCTTTGTGTTGAAATGCTTATGTTGCCTTGCATTGTGTATGCATGGGATTAGCATTGATAGGTTGACCATGTTGCATTGCATTGTGTGTGCATTCCTTACATTGTGTTTAGCATGTTTGAGTTGCATAGCATGTTTGCATACTTGAGTTGCATTGCATGTTTGTGTGCTTGAGTTGCATTGCCTTTATTTGGATTAGGTGTTAGTCCAAACACGAGAAACAAGGGACGTTTCATACTTGAAGTGATGAAACGTGCCTCATTTCTCGGTTGCCGACCCTCTTAATTAAGCATGATAGAGGTTAACGCATTTATGTGTTATGTGTGCATTCATTTACATTGATTCGTGCAATCTTGGCTTCTCGGCCATCATGCATTGAGATGCGTGATTGGTGGCCCGAGGGTTGAGTACTGCACTCCCTTGAGATCATGAAATGATAGGGAGGGTGGTTGTGCACACATATCTTGCAAATACATTGCCATGCCCCTTCTTGTTCTCTGTTGCAGCAAAGTGAAGAAGTGCAACAAAAACTGGTCAGCAGACCAGTAAAAGTGGCTGGCCGACCACTTTTTCTGGTCTGCAGCAAACATAGGTGGTCGGCAGACGGTTGGCACCACCAATAACTGGTCGGCAATACTCCTGGAGGTCCCCATGATGGAGTAGAAGCTATATGGAGACTTATGCAAGGTTCTGAGAACAATTGAAAATAGAGGCAAATTGGGGCATCGCGATGGATTTCCGAACAAGGCGACCGAGCATGCCTGTGCTTCTCGCTCCGAGGCCCTTTTTACTTGCTTTACTTAGCTGCCATGCTTAACAAGCTAGTGATTTGTTTTTGTACTTGATTAGTTAATGCGCTTAACTGATTAATTTGTGTTGTAATAACTAGTTAGTTAACTTGCTAGTTAATTAGCTTCATTTTGTACTAATTAGTTAGCTTGTTAGTTAATTAGTTTTGTGATGTAATAATTAGTTTAATTAGCTTAGATTAGCTAGTTAGCTTCTTATTCGGACCCTCCGTCAAGAGGGCACAACTGTTGCAATAAGTGTGCGTGTGTGTGATGCATGTCTTCCAACCCCCATTTCTTTCTCCCTTTTACTTACCAACTTTTGATGGTTAGTTTTAGGAAATGTTTCGATTAGCATCCTTATGCTTCGCATGAGTGCATCATTCATCTGTCTTGCATGCACTGGGCTCGGCACATCATACAAATTGCATTGTATTTTAATACATTTACTTGAATACGTGTTCAATAACATGTTATCAAGTTGCATTTCATATGCCATTCTAGATAGCCAAGCCTATCTTAGTTGCATTTTTGCATGTGTTGCATTAGCCATCTTAACATGAACTAGGATCATGCATGATTTCTAACTAGTTCTTTATTTTGGCTCGGAGTACACTGTGAGTATTTTCGTTTTAGCATCCTTACATGTATGTGAGTGACTGCCATGATAGCATGCTTGCCATGAGACTAATTGCTTAAGTGTTTAACTGTTTGAATGCCTGTGGATGATGGCTTCATTGCTTGAATTGGAACAATTCATCAAAATACGAGTTTTAAGCCCACTTGACGGTGGCAAATCTACGTTTTAGCCTACTTGCGAGTAGCAAATTTCAAACCATTTTCAAACAAATAAACATGAGATGTTTTGTCCCAATTTAGGCGATCTAGTCTATACTTGTATGCTGTGCGCATCACATAGTAATTCTAGGTTAATAACCGGAATAAGAACACATGTGTTTTCAAAAACAAAATATCATGTTAGTAAAGGTCGATCTTTGATCGGGCGAGCGGGGGTGCTCATTGCATGACCTTCTCCTCTCGTACCCAAGTTCCCGAGCCGAGGCAACTTTGGTGATGACGGACACGTGGCCTTAGGCACAAGTCAGGGTTTCCTAAATTTTTCCGAAATAAAATATTTAGGTGGCAACTCTGTGTCTGGCAAAGCAGTCCATGTTTGGCACTTCTTTATAAAAATCAGTTTTCCAAAACGATTTGTTGGATTTGAACTCTTTGGTGATTTATCGGTCTCACATTGCACTTTGTGAGATTAGATTCAGAACTGTGACATGAGTCCGAACTGTAGTAGCTAAGAACAAAACGATTCGCGCCCTCGCAGCGCGGAGAGTGGAGTTCTCGAGGTGGTCTACAGCGTTGTTTAAATCGCGATGTGACCTTAGATACATCACACAGTGTTGTTCCACTAATTCATGGTTGTGGTCTGCGATGAAGTGAGTCACAACATACTTTCCCCCTTCACCAGCATCTGCATCGTACCGTATGCGAAATTGGGCTTTGCAACCTACTCTTGTTTGTGCCTTGGGAACTCTACTCTTCTTAGCAACACGGTCCAAGTATTTTGGTAATCTCTGACCTTCCCTTGAACACAACCACAACCTACTAACAACCTTTCCCTCTTTATTTGTGTTAAATCTGGATTTTCGTATACTAAGTATCTTGGCTTTAGCATTTGCATTGTAAAAAGCTTCACCATCTTTGACCAAATCAAATTTATGTTCCAGAATAGCACGTTCAACATCACCAACCATGCCATTGCGATGAGCATCGTCAACCATTTCTTGTTTCCCATCGGCTCTGCCATTTTCAACGTTCATGTTGGTCGCTTCTTCATTGCTCGGGCCAGCTTTGTAACCATGATAAGGTTCCGCTCGACTTTCATTGATCAAACGAATGTCATCTGCTTCATTTGCAATGTCATAATCATCACCTTCCCTTTTAACTTCCGCTGGGGCCATACTGCACATGACATTAGTACAAACAATTACTTGATGACCGAAAAATGTTAACACAAACACAAACATGACATTTTCACACGATTTAATTGTTTGTGCAAACACAAACACTCGCTTGAGAAAGAAAAAGGTTAGTTGCCAATGGAGGGGTTTCCGTTTGAGCGAAGCTTAGAGTGGTTGAAGTTAGGATGGGGGTTTAGTTGAGGAAAAATAGCTGAAGTGAAGAGGCCAGAGAGAGAGGAAGACAGCTCCATACCTCATATCTAGTTGGAAAGAACGCCTTCACTTCAGCAATGCAACCAACACAGCCTTGTAGTTCCGTTGTTGTTGGAAATCGCCCATTATACTATTCCCTACAGAGCTTCGTCAAAGGAACCCAGCAGGGGCTTCTCGCTGTTAATGGAAATCAAGGGTTACACTGAATCAACCTTACACGGAGAGGAGAATAGAGAGAGATAGAGACAAAATAGAGAGAGTGAGTGGGATGCAATCACGCAAATACAAGCATTAACCGGTTGCCCCAGTTTCAACTTTTTCACGATTAAACAATTCAATGGTCTTGATCAATTATTATAACCTAATGGCTAAAAATTGGGTTGTATATGGTGTGCAACCTTAAGGGGGTTGCACACTTAAACAACGCCCTTTAACTTATTGGTTTTGTACAAAAAGATGTATAAAAAAATAAAATGGTGATGTGACAAATTATAACAAATAAGTTGCTGACCTAGGCTTGGTTTGGGAAGTGGGTTGACTTTTTGGCTTTTTTGGCTATTTTATCCTAGGGCTAAAAAGTCTAGTTTGGAAATGGCTTTTGGCTTTTTTGGCTTTTTTGTAAGAAGAAAGAATGTAACGATTATAGATTAGATGCGATATTTTATTTTATTGGATCAAAAAAATTATTTTGTTTTTTGTGACTAAAATAACCCCAAACTCACCCAAACTCCCTTCCCAAATAGAGGCTTTGGTGGTTCTCAAACCAAACTCACCTTTGACACCGAAGTGCCCTCTTGATATTAGTCTTCAGAACTGTTAAGTTTCTCATAAAAGAGGGAAACTTTCCAATGGGAACAACTTCTCTATGAAATCATCGGTATTTTCCATTTCTCAATTTTGTTTTGGAGTAGAATTTTTTGCAAGTTGGACGCTTAGGAATGTCTTTGCTGGCCCTTTTTTTTTATTATTGAAATTTCTTTGTGAATCTCAAATTCCATTTGGCTGACAAATTACAAGGATCTCTCTTATTTTTTCTAAAATCACATTAACCTCTCTAGTTTTGCTGACAAAATGCGCAAACCTCCCCTCATTGTCACGCCGTTAATGATGGTAACCGACATTAATTATGTGAGCGAATTCTGATAATTAAATACCAAAATTACCCTTCAAGAAAGGACCATGTGATAAGATATATAATAGGGTAAATTACACTTATCTCTCTTGTGGTTCTTGACAAATACAAGGACCTCCTTTGTGATTTCAATAATTATAGAACCTTCCTTATTTTTACTAAGAATATCAAGATTCCCTCAATCCGTTAATTTAGCAGAAACACCGTTACTTTTCTATCTAAAATGACCATACATGTTTTAACTTAACACCCAAATAGTTTAATATAAGGCCCCGTTTGTTTTCTGTTGTAAGAGTCTGGAGTGGAGTCCTAGTGATGAACAGTGAAGGTAAATCATGTTTGTTTTGTTTATGTAGGTTTGGACTTGTAGTCCATTCGGACTACGAAAGGCTTTGGGTGAGCGGATTATGAGACTGGGTGAGGAGATGGTATTACAAAATAGTCTGTTCGGCTTAGGGTGTTACCTGTCGTCTGGGGGGACGTCCGGCCAGTCAACTAGCCAAGTGCAATTTTTTTTTTTTTAACAATCCACACACTAACAACTATTATCAAAACAAATACAATTTTACTTAATCCCCTCCCATCAATCCCATCACTAACAATATCTACCTCTGAAAACACACAGAGTGTAAGACCCTAATAATTAATACAATACTTATAAGACTTATTTCACACTATATAAATAACGAAATATTTATTAATTTTAATTAATGCATTTATTATTTAAATTCATTTTTTCTTTTTCTTTTTCTTTTTTTAAGCTGAAACAAATGAATTTTTCTTTTTAGCAATTTGTCCTACTTATTTATTCATATGTAAGAAAATTATTTATTCCTAAATTGTTAAGATATTATTAACAAATTTTATTTTTTCTCTTTTGAGTCATTAAATTTCTAATCGATGCATATTTAAAAAAACGTAAGTTGTTTTTACATGATTAAAAAAAGAGAGATTAACCAATAAGTCTCATATTTTGGACTTGTGATCCATATAATCTCATATTTTTTTTTGTAATATATTTAGTCATTTTGAATGTGTAATGACTCATTTGCTTGCCACATTGGAGTGTTACATTTGGGGAGTTACGTTGGAGTGCTACGTTTGTGAAAAGCATACTAAGAAATTTTTTAGTATGTTACGTTTTTGAAATGTTACATTGGATGGAATCTTTTAGTGTTGGAGTGTTACGTCTGGAAAATGCACTAAGTAGTTTTTTAGTATGTAATGTTGGAAGAACTAAGGACTTTTTTAGTGTGTTACGTTGGAGTGTCGGAGTGTTATGTTTGGGAAAAAATACACTGATGATTTTTTTATTTTTCATTTTTTTTGTTGGAGTGTTATGTTTGGATACATTTGGAGTGTTGGAATGTTATGTTTGAAAAAAGTACATTAAGGAGTTTTTTTTAGAGTGTTATCTTGGAATGTTATGTTGGAGTGTTACGTTTGAGAAAAATACACTAAAAAACGTTTTAGTGTTAGAGTGTTATATTTGAAAAAAGTACATTAAAGAGTTTTTTAAAATGTGACGTTTGAATGTTACGTTTAGAAAAAGTACACTAAAGAGTTTTTTTGGAATGTTTCATTTGAGTGTTATGTTAGAGTATTACGTTTAAGTATTACATTGCAGTGATGGAAACATGATCCAAAAATTTGACCCAATTTTCCTAAGATGGTGTCCCCCAATGAGGAAGGGTAGAAAAGTCCACTAAGGGGTTGTTTGGGATGTTCTAAATAAGTGCACTTTTTGACTTTTTATGAAATATGGTTGGGTATGGGTTGGATTTGAAGTAATATAGTAGAGAAGTGATGTGACTTAAATAAGATGATGCGACTTAAATAGAATAGTGACTTTTTGACCTTTTTAGGTTATGACAAACAAAGCCTAAATCATACCAAAATTTAAACTAAGATTTCACAATAAGGTTGTCGAAACACACAGGAATTATTAGTATATTAAAAAATCTATGGGATTGATTGGAATAACTGATTCCCATATGGTACTTTTTGATAATTTTTCCTTAAAATGATTAAAAAATAAATATAGAAGTAAAAAAAATGTAGCCGTCTCACAATAAATTAAAATGTAACCGTCTCACAATAAATTAAAATTACTTAATAGGGAATGAAAGATTAAGAAATCATTTGAGAATAATAAAAAATTCAAACAATTTCTCATTTCTTACCCCTAAAAATGAATTAATCTTCACTCGAACGAAGAAATTATTTTAGAATACTAAAATACTTAATTAATTTGTTGTATGATACTTAAAATATATTTCTCCAACTTTATTTTTCTCATTTAAACTATTTTTATTAAATTATATCTTAAAATTAATTTTTCACCTTCATTAATGGTTAAATTTTTACTTTATTATTTAATTTTTCGTCTTTATTTTGTTCTATTATTATTTATAGCGAAATGTTATTATTTAAATTATCTAATTTTGTTTCTTCCATATATCTAATAATTATATAATTTTATTGACAACATTTAGAAATCATACTCTAATACTAATTTAAACACATAACGAAATAAAACACTTTTAACAAAAATATAAATGTAATTTACTTTACCCTATTAAATATATATGAAACTATTATTTATTTTTCATAATTTTTTTTATATATAAATATAATTTCTTGACTATTTTTTCCACAACAAGTTTTTGAACTTTTATAAACAAAAAATAAAATAAAAATTCAACCATTAATGAAGGTGATGAGAATAAAAATTCAACATTTATTGAGTGTGAGAAATAAATTTTAAGATTTAATTTAATAAAAATAGTTTATATGAGATAAATAAAGATAGGGCAATAGATTTTAAGCATCATACATAACAAATTAATTGGGTATTTTATTACTCTCAAATAATTTCTCCATTCAAAAAAGGATTAATTTTAATTTTAGGTGTAAGAAATGACAAATTGTTTAAATTGTTTATTATTCTCAAATGATTTCTTGATCTGTCGTTCCCTATTAACTAATTTTAATTTGTTGTGAAGGGAATAGAAATTTAATGACTCACAAATTAAAATTAAAATTTGAGAATAATATATTATTGAGAAAAGATAAAATAATATTTTTTTTTACACATAAATAAATAAGTAATACAAATTGCCAGAAAAAATAAATCCATTTATTTTAAGTTTTAAAAAAATTCAAATAATAAATGCATTACCTAAAATAATAAATTTTAGAAAGATTATTTATTTTTAAGTATTTTATCAATAAAAATTAAGTTTTTTTTTTGCATTAAATAATTTAATAATGTCTTAACAATTTAAAGATTTTATTTAATTTGCATGAAATTTAAGAATTTTATTAAGTAATGGTAAAATATGTATGAGTTTTTGATAATATATATGCAAAATCCCAAGAGTCTCATTTGAATAGATAAAGTCATTAATGGGCAATTTCGTCATATTTGGTATGACACCAACATGACACCAGTAAATTCTATTAAATAGCGTAACATTGGGGGAATCTTAATAATAGTTTCAAAATTAAGAGAGGTTAGTCTAATTATTGAAATCACAGAAAAGTGCCTATAATTGTCAAAAATTTCAAGAGAGGTAAGAGTAATTTACCCAATATAATATTTAAATATATTTTTGTTAGTTTGGCTCTCATAAATAAAAATTCATTTATAAATTTATGACTCGTATATGAAGTTATGAAAAGTTACAAATTTAATTCCACATGATTTATTGATTTTAAAAATGATCTGAATTGTAATCTTTTTTATTTAAATTTTTTTTAATCTTTTATTTGAGAATATAGATATTTTTTGTTACAATATTTTTTTAATTAATCTTATATATATATATATATATTGTTATCTTATTTAGAATAATTAAAAATTAGGAAAATGGGTGGAGCAATCTTGAGAAAATGCCATGTAGAAGAGAGAACACTTAAGAGGTTAGTATTAAAAGTTCGAAGAACTCGCATACTCCACTACATTTACTTGTATGTATATATATATATATATATAATACACATACATATAGCCACCTGTGGAAGTTGTTTGGTGAAAATAAAAATTGTTTGGTTATAAATATTTTATTTTATTTTATTTGATCACAAATATATTGTCATAGAATTCTAATTTTATTAGAGGTTAGAATAATAATTTTACGTTTGCTATTAAGGTTTGTCAATCAATAACTTGGACAATGGAGATCAGTGTAATTTCAGAAAAAATAGAAATTATTAGACAACTCAAGGGAGGTCTGTATAATTAATCCATTTCATTTTTATGTGTGCCTAAGATTGCTTCTTCTCAACAAAACTTGAGCACAAGTCCTTCAATTGATTCCTTCAATTGTGAGGGATGTTAATTTATGTGGAAAAAATAATATTTATTTTTTAGTTTTAGTTTTAGTTTTTTTGAAAGCACTTTTGAAAAAAATTTACTTTCTTATCTTTCGTATTTTTTTAATTTTTCGTGAATTTTTTTTAATACTTTAAGAAATTTTTTTAATTTTTCGACACAACTAACATAAATACACTTAAAAAGTATAATTTTTGTGAAAAAAATCTTTAAAAATTCACTAAATACCAAAAATTAAAAAAAAAACGAAAATTCAATATATTTTTCATATTTTTGTATATTTATTAATTTTTTAAAATATTTTTTTATAAATATTTTACTTTTTAGATTCATCTAAGTAAGGTGCATCTAAAAAAATAAAAAAATAAAAAAAAGCTTAAAATTTTAAAAATATTCACTAAAAACAAAAAAAAAAAAACATGAAAAATAAAAAAAATAATTCAAAAAACTGAAACCAAACACATTGATTATTAGGTAGTACTACAGATACCAAATCTTCTATCAAACAAATGACCAAATGTCTCACATAGATTTTGGGTCCCCACACTTATGTGAGACATTTAGTCATTTGTTTAGTAGAAAATTTAGGACTTATAGCATTTTCCTTGATTATTTGTCAAGCATGTTACAGTTGGATTGCAAGCAGGACAGAGGAAACTTTTCAATGGGAATAACTTTTCTTCAATTGGAATAGGAGATGTGTTGTCTAGGTTTGGTGGGATTATTGTCCAATTTGTTGATTCAAATTGTTCATTTTATTGGTCTTGCCGAACATATCATCCTTGCAAAATATTAAGTATTTTTGGATATAGATAACCACATGATTGGATGTCAGATGTGATTTTGATAATAAACCATACATTTCTTTTTTTATAAAAAATAAATGTAATATGATCATATAATTATCAATTTTCGATCGATCTAATTTTTTACATAGATGATGAACTTGACAGATCTCAAAAGATGAATAGTTTGAATCATTAAGGTGAGTCCACCAAATCCAAATTTCACCTTTCCAGTTGGATTATCTAGCGAAAAGCTTAATCCTTTCCAATCAACCTTGAAATGGTCAATCTCGTCCATTTCTCAACTTTTCGTTGGAGTAGAAATTGAATTGTACAACTGCCCCGAAATGGTCAATCTCGTTCATTTCTCAACTTTTCCTTTGAGTAGAAATTGAATTGTACAGCTATCGTTTTCTTTTCTTTTTTTGTTTTTGAACAACAAGGATTATATAGAAGAAACTCTAAGGATGGACAGTTACATCATTTAAAAGAACAAAAGCTAATTCAACTGGCACACAAGTTACCCAACTTGCAGGTTGTACGAGCACGAAATAATCTTCTCGTATAATCTTGTTGACCAAGTTTGCACTCCTCTAACTTTGCTACCTGAAAACGCACGTGAGCTAGTCGGCAGGTGTGTGCCAAAAACCCATCTGATGCCTAAATCAGTAAAATAGATAATAGACAATAAGCTCTATGTATTTTAGGGTAAGAACTGCAATACTTGTCTACAGGTCTGTCATGAGCTTTTATAAATTCCGCCTGACACAATCCTAAGACTCTAACTCTCTTTAGTAGAGTCCTCTTAGGAATCACATTCCCAAGGATAAAGCCTATCTTGAGAACACCCTACTCACTGCCAACCAGGTGAGATGGTTCAAACCCTTTATCTCGACTGTTTGCTCGATCAACCAAGCTAACCTGGCTCTGATCTGTGCTTGACAGAACCAAGATGGCACTCTACCAAGCTAAACTTAGCTCGGCCCTTTGCACTAGTGATACCTCGGTCCGCTACTGGACTACATTTAGACAGCTTGCTCTAGGCCCTAGCGACACATCTGACTAGCCCAATGCTTGCATGGCCCAAGATTGAGCTACACAAGCTCTTATATCAGCCCATTGCGCGACCCAACTTTGAAAGGACTTTACCTAGCGCGGCTCAATTTGCACACAAATTACCCTCTCAATTGCCCCTTAATTCCATCTACAAAGCATGATTGGGGTTATTGTCTATCAGCCAAGCTACCACTCAATCCCACCGAAATGAAAATTCCTGCTCGGTTTGGCGATTTGCTCAGCTTTAATATGCCTCATCAGTCACCTAGGACGTTCTTCAACTGCTCTGGCATGACGTCAATCATGGGACACGTGGCAGGCCTTTACAAGCCCTGTATCCACAGTACAGTCATCGCACACCACCAAAATTTGAAACGCCCCCACCTTTTTACATTTCCCAAATACGTACCGTCACTTTCACTATTCATCCTCACACTTTGATCTTTATACTAGCCACTATTCATCGTCGTTCCCTTTCATGCTCTGAGCTTTATACTACCTACTGTTCATCGTTTGATCTCTTCATCAACACCTCACACTTACCGTTGTTGTTGGAACACCTTTTGCATATCGGAATTAGTCTTCTTGCTTGAGTCCGTAAGTTTCTTGTTTTCTCTACACATTTTTACAGAAATGTTCATGTTGTTCTTCAAGTTCTTGATGTTAGTTTGCTACAAACCCACCACTAACGTTTCAGAGTATCACTCACTGAATACCAATCCACTAAGATATACGAACAATGGTTATGGAACTATATTAGGGCTACAAAATACCCTTTTGTTTCCAAGTTTAGAAATGAACATCCAATGGATGGGTAAAACCCCTGCAAAACCAGTGATTTTGATTTATATTACTAAAAACGTGTTTGCACCTTGTCCATAAAATGACGACCGAGCTACGGCTTGTTAGTCCTTTGTTAAGTGGATTCCACCGAACTAGGCATCTCACCAGAGATAGTGACCGAGCTAACACCTTGCCCCTTCTATGAACTGAGCTAAAACCTTTGTGATGACCCTGACCTCTGAATTAGTATATTATATTATTTTAATAAGTTTAATTGCATGATTATGTGCTTAATTGTGTAATTACATGTTTAATTTTGTAATTATCTGTTGGCATATGGGATATCTATTTAAATCGACAACTTAGAGTTAGAAATTGAGAGCCTAAATGGCTTCAAAAACTGAAATTGACTGGCTCAATAGGCTAATTAGAATATTTAGAATTTTATGGTAACTTTAATTAAAATTCGATTTCAATCAAAATAATTAAAATAAACTAATTGAATTAATTAGAATTGAGCCTAATTAATTAATCCTAATCATATTTAATTAGGCTAACTTAATTATATCCTATATAAGGCTCTAAATAAGCTTAGGAGCTATACACACACACACTTGGCTGAGAATTGAGAGAGAAGGGTGGTGAACTCAACAAATTTAGAGAGGGAACAAAGAGCTTTGTAGAGAATTTGTGGAAGTTGAAGGATTGGAGCTATAGTACACTTGAATTCACACATTAGGTATGAACTTCATCCTAAATTCTTAGAATTGAATCATGTAGAAACAAAGTTCATGGAATTATAGGATTATTTGTTTGAATTTGAATAAGTTGAGCATGAGTTGTCATGAAAATGATGAATTTGAGTTGAATTATGCACATGCATGCTTAATTCCTCATTTTCGAGTTAAGATTTCTTGAAATTCATACATGCATGAGGCTTAGGAGTCATGAGCTTGAAGACCATCCATGAATTCATGCATTTCATATCACCTAGTAGTGTTTTAACATGAAGGAGGCTCAATCTATAACATGCATGGTTTTAACTTGAAAATCTAAGTTTGAATTTGGACAATTGGAACATGATTTGGAATAAATGGGCTCAAATTGAGAGTATTTTCATGTTATATAATAATTTTCCAAGTTTTTGTACCAAAAACACAAGTTTTGAGGCTTTGAATATTAACCTTGAAGATCAAATATAGTTCTGAAAATTCCAGAATTTGTGTTGTCCGCTCGAGCGAGAAAAGCCTCGCTCGAGCATGAAAATCGAGCTCCCAGAAGTTTCTGAAATTTTACAGGTCGCTTGAGTGACCAAAGTAGCGCTCGAGCGAGAAGCTTTTTTTACTCAGTACCCGCTCGAGCGACTGTCGAGAGGGAATTTTATGCAACCAGTACTTTTGTAGACCACTCGAGCGAAGGAATTTATGCTCGAGCGACCACCTTTGTTTTTTATCCTCTGCTTGAGCGTAGGAAGTTGTGCTCGAGCGTGGACTCTATTTTCAGCAAATTTTAAGGAACTCTTCTAAGTGCATAATTGCATCCTCATGTCACTCTAAGCATTCTTAGCCACTATTTGGACTCCTATAATCATAGAAAAGCTAGCAACACATAAAGAAAGTTGAAATGAGTTGGTGCCTCAATTGCATTTCTGTTATGTGTTTTGTTTACGTGGACGTTCGAGGCTTAGTGACAACACAAACCACTGTGAGTAATAACTTTATAAAGATATGTTCAAGTAATATTTATTTTCAAAAATGTTATTGTTATCGAAATCGATACATGATTGATTAATTGGGTTTATTGAAGTACTACTTGTTACTAATGAATGAAGTTCATTTTTGGAAGTAACTCGTGGCATCCTTTAGTGAGGCCCTCGCCCGGGGGAAGCAATACTGTGGCCCATTGTTAATAGGCCCTCACCCAAGGGAAACAATACCGTGACCCATTGTTAATAGGCCCTCACTCAGGGGAAACAATACCGTGGCCCATTGCTAATTAGGCCCTCGCCTGGGGGAAATCAATACCAAGGCCCATTGTTTAGTAGGCCCTTGCCTGGGGGATATAATACCATAGCCCATTGGCCTTCGCCCGGGGGAAACAATATCGTGGCCCATTGGATAATTGAATATGGTATATTGATTGACCCTCGAGGTCCTATTGCTACTGATACATTGTTACTCTATTGGATGTACCACGTAATTTGTCATTGAATGAGAATTGTTATTGGGATAACACGGATCATTGAGAATTAAATTGAAATCAAAATTGTATTGAATATGCCATCGATTAATGGTTTTTTTTTTTATCGCAAAGGATTGCCATGATGGCTAATCTAATTGATATTTGAACTGTTGCGGAATTTCATTCATATAACCTCTTTATCCTGTTATTACTCATTAGGCATTAGCTCACTATTTATGTTTATATATATGTAGGTGAGCATATTGAACATCAAGGATAAAGATTACATCAGAGTCACCCCATGGTCAGCCTTTTGTGGAGCTCCCGAGATGGAGCCACTTGGACTCATGACGAGCCAAGCAAGCCTAAACCCCCTTTCGTTATGAACTCTTATTTGAATTTTGGTATAAGGGCTTTTGTACATGTCTTTTATCTAGATGAATTGTGGCTGAACCTCTATTTGTTTTATTTCCCTTCTTCTTTGGGAAGTTTTTGTAATGTATAATTACCTATGTTAGAATGGTTGAACAGTGCTACCAAAAACTCTTTCATTTATGCATAGCTCAATGGAGTTCTTCTATATTTGTTTTGCTTTTGCTAAGCCCCATATTTAATAGTGGTTGGATTTTTGTATGAAGGCCGTTGGTTATCCGTGATTACTGGCCAGTCATGATGCTAAACCTATTGGGGCGGGTTTGGGTCCTGACAACCTTGTGTCTTTTTTAGCCAAGCTACACGCCGCACAAACTCTCATGGCTGAGCAAACTACGAACTAATTCACATTGTTGCCTCAGCCTGGTCACCGCCAGTCGATAACACATTTTGTGTTCTTCACTATGCAGACTTTACTAGGTTAGCCAGGCACTCATTTTCACATAGCCCCTTTGCGGTACTACTCAACCAAGCAACTAAATCAAGGCCGAGCTATCCATCTAAGCAAACCCTAGTATAACCTAGGACCATGGGCAAATACCGCTTTATGGTTAGCTCGTCGGGCGCCACAGTCGAATTCTGACAGGAGTACAACATCCTGACGACGTACACCTCTCTTTGGCCGAGTATGATACAGTACCTTGGGGCAAGCCAGTCTTCGTCTCTTTTGCCGTGCTATCTATCGTAAAGGGTGGGCTACGGTTTCCCGTCCAGTCACCCATCTACGAATTCCAAAGGCGAACTAGGCTCTGCCCCACACAATTGTCTACCAACATTTATAGGATATTTAATGGAATTGCCAAGCTTAACCGCCTTTTCAGTCTCCATCTTGGATTGGCCGAGATCTTCCACCAGTATTCGCTTGGTCAAAATGACGACGGATGAGTATACTAACTCAAAGTCAAAAGAGGCTGAGAGAAACTCATCAAACGAACGCCGACAAAGACTTGCATAATGACAATTTTCTTTGGGTTTTTGGAAATTTTGAAGACCAAGAAGCCCAGATACCGGGCTATAACATAAATTGGAACAAGGGCATAGCTAGTAAGAACAGCTCAGTTGAATCTATTTTCTACTTTCAACACTATCTGTTGCGCTAACCCTTGCTCTATTTGTAGATTTGAATTTGCTTAAGGAGAACTACCCCCACGCCAATCAAGATGCACTTCGCGCCGCGCTGTGATACTAGCATAGGGACTGATCCGAGCTCTTGCACTTCGAACCGACTTACTAATACAGTAGTAAACGAAAGAGCAAGGTGACCAACTTCCTCTTGGAGTCTTCGCCAGAACTAGACCTAAGCCTCCCTCAAATCAACCTAGTCCCCCTAACCGAAGAGCAAGAAATGGCAAAGAAGAGAGCAATACAAGCTTTGATTATCGAGCAAACATCCGCCGAGATCTCCACCGAACAACTTCCATCTGAGCAGCCGTGCAAGACTGTCGTCACCCTTCCCACTGTAAGGGCATCGTTATCTCGGCCAAGCAAGCGAGCTCCCACCTCGACTGCCAAACAACAACAGTTGAAAAAGGAGATCGCGCTCTCAGAAGCTGAGCTACCTGACTCGCAAACCAACCAAGAAGGCCACTGTTCTGGCTGAGATAACCCTTTCTTCCCCACACGGGTGGGCACCAGCCTTACCACCACTGACTTAGTGGAAGCCAAAAGCGACCCTCTGCTGGCTTTCAATTTGTCCAAGAGCCTGTGCTTACCGACTAACATGGAGCGCTACAAGCAGCTGGCCGAGCTGAAAGCTATCCGGTCAGCTACCAAGTCTGTGGTGTTGGCAATCTTGGATTTTGCACTTCGTGTCCATTTCCTCTCTATCCATCTACTTGGTTCTAACTAATTGTTTTTTGAAAGGATTGCAAGCTGTGTAGAAGAATCACGCTGCACACCAACGTGTGTTAGAGCTAAGGAAAATAACTCGGGTTGTCGTTGTTGATGCTGAAGCCAAGGCTGTCGAGCTAAAAGATCTCAAGGCCAAGCTGGCCGAGCTGAGTGCCAACCGAGATCAATTGGTTGAGCTAGTCAATGCGGTAGTGGACAAACAAAAAGCATTGGCTGAAAAAAAAGATAGCTATCTCTGTGAGCTTGCCAAGTTGGAGAAGAAGAAAGATGCCGAAATAAAAGCTCTAGAGAAGAAGATGGAGGATGCTAAAGACCATGGTTACACTAAGGGAAAACAGACCTACATCAAACAATGCGAGGCAGCCAAGGATATCTTCTTCAAGTGCGCCTAGAAAGTAGCGGCAGAGCAGCTTGGCCAGGCGCTCAACTTAAAGGTCTTCCTCAACTTTCCACCCCATTTCATCCCAAGCTATATGGCGGCGTACGCTAGCACCGTGCAACAGAAGTTCCTTTAAGTGAAGGAAGAAGACAATCTGGTGCCGAATAAGTAGAGTCCATTGATAGTTTGGTCAAAAGTGCCAAATCAGGCCGAACCAAGCCTAGTTGTTGAAGAAGGCATCACCAATCTGACACTAGACGGTGGGACTGGAGGCCAACAGGTGGATGTAGAAGTCAGTGCTGAGGCGGACGCCGAGCTACAAGACCTAGTCATTTGACTGTGACATGGAAGCCTTGTACTACCCCTGTTTTTGTTTTTTGTGTTTCTGCAATGTAACCAGGTTACACACCCCGCCTCTTGTAATTATCTCTCCAGTTAATGAAAAACTTCCAACTTTTTGTACATCCATTACGTTCTTCATGGAATATTTCATACCTTTTTGAATGCATGCTTGGCCGAACTAACCAGCTTGGCCAGACCTTATCCTGCCAACCTGCTTTGATTGAAATACTCATCTAGGCTAAATTTTGCAAAAACTTGTTTGCCAAACCTGCTAGCCTTCTTTGGCTGAGATACTCATCTTGGCTAAAGAGTATAAAAAACTTGTTGGTCAAACATGCCAACCTTCTTTGGCCGAGATACTCATCTTGGCAAAAAAATGCAAAAATTTGTTCGGCAAACCTGCTAGCCCGCTTTGGCCGAGATACTCATCTTAGCTAAAGAGTGCAAAAAACTTGTTGGTCAAACCTGCCAACCTTCTTTGGCCGAGATACTCATCTCGGCTAAAGAGTGCAAAAAACTTATTGGTCAAATCTGCGAACCTTCTTTGGCCGAGATGCTAAAGACTGCAAAAAACTTGTTGGTCAAACCTGCCAACCTTCTTTGACCGAGATAAGCATCTTGGCTATAGAATCCAAAAAAATGTGTTGGTCAAACCTGCCAAACATTTGTAGCCTAGATACTCATCTCAGCTAGAGAGTCCAAAAAGTGTGTTGGTCAAACCTGCCAACCTCTTTTAGCCTAGATACTTATCTCGGCTAAAGGGTGCAAAAAGTTTGTTGGTCAAACCTGCCAACCTTCTTTAGCTTAGATACTTATCTCAGCTAATGAGTGCAAAATAGTGTGTTGGTCAAACCTACCCATCTCCTTTAGCCTAGATACTCATCTCGGCTAAAGGGTGCAAAAGGTTGTGTTGGTCAAACCTGCCAACCTTCTTTAGCTTAGATCTTTATCTCGGCTAAAGAGTACAAAAAGTTATGTTAGTCAAACCTGTCAACCACCTTTGCCCCCCTATTGGGCAAGGTGTCCAAATAATTTGTTTACAAATAGAATAAATACAAGTAAAAGAAATTGTTGCGGAAAAAAGAAATCTACTTGTTTTTATTGAATGTGAAAAAAAATTACAAGTATAAAAAAGCTAAAAATAAAGTACTCTGAGATTGGTCGTGTTCCATGGCCTTGGGATAGCTAGGACATCCACGTCTTCGAGGTGGTAAGCTCATTTTCCTGCTAAACCCGTCACTTTGTACGGCCCCTCCTAGTTGGGTCCCAACTTGCTATGTCCAGGAACCAAAGTGTTTCCCAATACTTTGCGTAGCACCCAATCTCCAATCTTGAATTGCTTTGGATGTACTACCTTGTATTTTCCAGACAGTTCTTGTTGATATGAGGTGATATAGACCAATGCCCTTTCTCTTCTTTTTTCAGCAAGATCTAGCCCCAAGGCTATGGCCTCTCCATTCATATCTAGATCAAAATTTTCACTTCTAATAGTGGGGAGGCCAACTTCTAGGGGGATTACGGCCTCCATGCCATAGGCCAAGGAGAAAAGTGTTTCGCCAGTCAACCTCATAGGTATAGTTCGGTAAGCCCATAAGACGTAGGGAAGTTCCTCTGCCCATTTTCCTTTTGCTTTTTCCAGCCTTTTTTTTTTTTTTTTCTAGACCATCTAAAACTATTTTGTTGGAGGCTTTGGCATGGCCATTAGCTTGAGGGTACACCAGCATGGAGTTATAGAATTCTATCTTGTGTTCTACAAAAAAACCCCTATAGATTCTTCCATCAAACTGGATGCCATTGTCAGATATCAAGGCCTTAGGAATTCCAAACCAGGTTATGATGTTTTGCCAAACAAATTTCTTGGCATCTTTTTCTTTGATGGATGCAAGTATCTCTGTCTTTATGCACTTTGTGAAGTAGTCTATTGCCGCAATATAGAACTTTCTATTGCCCGGTGTGGTTAGAAGTGGGCATACTATGTCTAAGCCCCACATTACGAAATGCCAAGGACCGGTCAACAATAGGAGCTCTCTAGCTGGCTGATGGATTCGATGAGCGAACTTCTGATATTTCTCTCATTTCTTAACGTACTTCTCGGCGTCTGCTTGCATATATGACCACCAATACCCTTGTGAGATAACTCAGAAGGCTAGAGATCTTCTCTCTTGGTGGCTTCTACTGTTGCCTTTGTAAATTTTGAACAAGAATGCCTTGACCTTGCTAGGATGGACACATTTCAAGTATGGTCCTGTGAAGGACTTTTTGAACAATGCCAAAGATGGGGAAAGCCAAAACCATTATGACTTGGCGCGAATCTTGTTGGCTTCCTTCTTGTCATCAAGTAAAATACCATCTTTTAAGAACACCACGATGGGGTCCATCTTGGAGGAACCTAGCTCAACACAGCATACTTTAGCCACTTCAGGTTCTTCAATACTCAGTCTTGGCAAGAAGTCCATTTGCAATGGGTGTAGGATAGATGTGTCTGCCATCGATATGAAACCAGCCAGTTCATCCACCTTGCTATTTTCTTCTCAACCGATTTGCTCTATCCTCACCACTTCAAACTTCATGATCTCCTTTTTGACCAACTCTTGGTACCTGGCCATTCTATTATCCTTTTCTTCATAGTCGCCCGATATTTGGTTGAGTATTAGTTAGGAGTCACTGTACACTATCAACTCGGTGGTCTCCATGCGAAATGCTGACTTCAAATCGACTAACAATGCTTCATGCCTCACTATTGGATGTTGGAAATCCGAGGTTGATTTCATGTTCCATGGTCAAGCCATCTGGAGAGATGAGGACTATCCCAAGCCTTACACCATGTGTCATGACCCAAACCTGCCCCTATTGGTTTAACGTCATAACCGGCTAGTAATCCTTGGATTACCAGAGGCCTCTTAACAAAATAACATATAACTAGGGGCTGCGAAAGCAAATATACAAAGTATTCATAGTCCATAGAGCTGTGCAGACATTCATGGGACAAAAATTTAAAACCTTATAAAATATATACATGTAATGTCACATCCATATAAGTCTGGCAATGCCATGCTAGCATTATAAGAGGGACTTAGCCCAGATTACAGAAAAGCAAAACAAGAAAAAACACAATGTTCTTAGTGCGATACACAAAATAACCCTTGACATGGTCCACAAAACTTGACTTTATGCACGGGAACCTCCCCAAGAGGCATGATGGATGGCTCGACAAGACAGAACTTAGGCCCTCAATTATGGACTTGATCACGCGCTT
The DNA here is from genome assembly GCF_004153795.1 of Camellia sinensis. NCBI lineage: Eukaryota > Viridiplantae > Streptophyta > Magnoliopsida > Ericales > Theaceae > Camellia > Camellia sinensis. The sequence continues at coordinate 34,340 of NW_021025458.1, read as the reverse complement.
GATCACCTACATATATAAATAATTACAGTGAGCTAGTGCCCAGTGAATAATGACGAAGTAAAGGTTTTAATGAATGATGACTGTAACAGATTTAGATTTCAAACCTCTTATCAAAATAGAAACATAGCCATGATCGTATTCGTATCACAAACAGAGTCATATTCATATTCATATTCATATTCATATTCAAATCACGTGTGGTACTTCCTTTAGCATAACATATCATGTTGGTCAAGCATTTCAAGTTCCATAATGGAACCTCCGGTACCGAGTAACATATCTCGTACATGGGCCACGGTATTATTTCCCCAAGCGAGGGCCTCATGACCATAAGCCACAGTATTATTCCCTTGGGTCAGGGCCTCCGCTAAGGATACCACAAAGACATTTCAAAGAATTAGATCATCATTCATGTAATCACAAAATAACCTTTTGTATCATTCAAAAACTGGTCATATCATATCATAATGTTTAGAAAGTATTTCATATCAAACAAAGCTTTACTAAGTTATCACTCACAGATAGCTTGGTAACAGACCAATGGCTCAACTGTTCACGGCGCGTGACCTATACCAACATAACAGATACATATGCTGAAATACACACTTGGATTGAACATAACTCATTTTATTTCGTTCTTAGTGTATTTCTAGCCTACATTCTTATTATTTTATCTTAATCTTGGCCTACGAATGCCTAGGATGCAATGAGGATGCTAAATACACTTGGGAACACTTAACAAAACTTGCTGAAAACAGGGGTCCCGCTCGAGCACAACTTACTTCGCTCGAATGGACATGCAAACATGTGAGGGGGCCACTCAAGCGCAACATCCTTCACTCAAGTGGTCTGTAAACTTTGAAAAAGTACTGGTTATGTGATTTTCATACTCAACAGATGCTCGACGGTCGCTCGAGCGTGAGACTCAGGTGCTTGCTCAAGCACAACTCTTGTCGCTCAAATGGTCTGCAAAAACATGAAACTTCTGGGGTCTTGCATATCACGCTTGAGCAAACTTTTGGTCGCTTGAGTGAAAGTACAAGATCACAGAGTGGTCGCTCAAGTGCAAGATTTGACGCTCAAGCAGAGGGGTCGAATTATGGAATTTCCAGATTCACCTCCAAGCTGCAAATCTTGAATCCAACACTTCAAAACTCATCCTGTTGGGCCAAAAACTTAAGGAAACACTTGTAAACTTGTCAATGCCGGCCTTGAGCATGGGCCAACAAGGCCATGGCCTAGGGCCCCCCAAAATAGAACCAAAAAAGGGGGCCCCTTCTATTATGGTTTAATGTAATATATTAGGTATGTTTTAAGTTTAAAAAAATTAAAGAAGGCCCAAACTAACTTAAAATAAATTGACCCATTAAAAAATTGAAAGGCCCATTCAAAAAAATTAACATTGTAATCCATTGAAAATAGACCCAAAAAAAGGGTCCTCCTATTATAGTTTATTATAATATATTAGGTATATTTTAAATCTAAAAAAAATTAAGGAAGACCCAAACTAAGTTAAAATAAATTAACCCATTAAAAAATTGAAAGGCCCATTTAAAATAATTAGTATTGTTATCCATTGAAAATAATTTTGCAAAAAAACTAGATTATGTAAGCATGATTGATTTATTTGCTTCTAAAAATGCAAGAAGAGCGAAGATCAAGCGATACTTATTAATTGTTATAATGTAATACTAAGTATTTTTTATGATTTTGACACAATTTTTGTCTTTTATCTTCATTTTTTTTTTCTTTTTTTTTTCATCCAACGAAAAAAAATAATTGTTAAGGGCCCCAAAAATTTATTAGTTAATTATTGGTTTTGGGTCCCGAAAATCTCAAGGGCGGGCCTGAAACTTGTTAAACATGAAGAATTGAGGATCTTTCAATAAAATCAAGGCCCAAGAGCAAGTGAATTATTCAAAACTCAACTTGTAAACACATGCATGTAAGAACTTGGACTTTAGCTTCCAAAATATGGACAATTAAGGTGTTTGAGTGTAAAACCATGTTGAATTCTCAAAATATAATACAAATAGCTCCATGCATGTGAGGTATGAGATAGAATTCAAACTCCACCTCATGAATTATGCATGCATGCATGTGTTGATCCTTAATTCTACTTCTAAAGTCCAATTCATGTAAGTAGCCATTAAATTCCTTTCAATACCCATGTAAGTTAGCTTGATGTCCCAAAATGAGGGTTGAATTTCTTACCTAGTGTAACAACCCCGATTTCTGATTAACGTTAATTCATCATTAATTATGTCTATTGAGTAATTAAGGAAAAACCCAGAGTTAATTATATGTTCAATTGCATTACTTTGTGTTTTTATCTGTTGGGCGTAGAAAGATATGTTTATGTTTAGTTTCGGTTGTGAATTAAAGGCCTTATCGGCATCCGAATCAGAAATTGACTTGATTTATGTGCTAATTAGGATTTTTAGAATTTTATGGTAGGTTCAATTGAAAATCGATTCGGAACGAATAAATTAGAATAATTAGTGCCAATGTGATTAACTTAAGTCAATTTAATCAAGCCAATTTAAATAAGCCTATATAAGGCCACTTTAACTTCTTCAGTTGAGGATTACACTTTCTTTTCTTTCATTTGATGTTCAAAAATGTGGGAGAGAAGGAGTGAGAGAGGAAAATTGAGATCAAAGTTGAATTAGAGGAGAATTGTTTGAAATTGTGGACATTGAAGAAGATTTGGAAGTTTCAACTTCAACACTTGTGAATTCAAGACTTAAGGTAGGAATCCACCCTCTTAATTGTGTAATTGAGTTAATTCATCTATGAATTCAAGTGAACTGAGCTATGAGATGTAAGAACCAAGCTTAAGAAATAAATAAGAAGATCGATTCATGCATACATGTACATTTCAATGCATTGAGAGCATGTTACTAGGGGATTCCCTCATGCATGTTTGAAATTCATCTTAATTTAGGGAAATCATCAAGTTTCAAGTTTTTTTATAGCATTTGATCATGTTTTGAGAAGCTCAAGATCAAGAGAATTCATGCATGTCATGTTCATGAAACATTCAAAAAGATTAAGTTGAAATTGTGTACAATTGGTATGCTTTTGGGCCATGATTTCTTGGAATGATCCTTTAAACATGTTGTTTTATGAGTTTCCAAGTGTTTTCCAAAATTTTGGCCCAAGAAGATGAGTTTTGAAGTGTTTGGCTTGCGTTTGAAGGTTGGAGATCAAATCTGGATATTCCAGATTTTTGCATTCACGCTCTAGCGTAGAAGTTCACGCTCGAGCGAGCACTCTGAGTGTGTGCACTTCTTCTCGAACGACCATAAGCTAACTCGAGCGTGAAATGCATGTATCCAGAAGTTCATTTGTTTTGCAGCACACTTGAGCGACGTAAGTCACACTCGAACGAGGGTCTGAGTCTCACGCTCGAGCGGGGATCGAGCGTTCGTCGAGTGTGAAAAACAAGTAACCAACACTTTTTCAAAGTTTACAGTCCGCTCGAGCAAGGGAAGTCACGCTCGAGCGAACCTTCATTTCTTGCAAGTCCGCTCGAGTGTGGACTCTATTTTCAGCAAAATTTGAAAGATGTTTTCAAGTGCATTCTAGCATCCTCATTCCATCCTAGGCACTCCTAGGCCATGTTTAAGACCCCATATGAGGTTAAAGGCTAGAAACACACTAAGAATAAATGAAATAAGTGATGTACAATTTGAGCGTATGTATTCAATGAATGAATCTACCATGTTATGTAGGTCATGAACCTCAGGATACGTGAATTGCCCACTTTGCCGTCTATTCGGAGCTGCCAGTTATTTGTGAGTAATAACTTTGTAAAGTTACATTCAATATTAAATATTTTTTGAACATTATGACATGAAACGATTAGTCTTCTGAAATGCTACGCTATGTTTTGAATGATTGAATGATTGTCCAAGATTCTGAAAGTTATTCGTGGCATCCTTAGCATCATACGATATGCGTCCCTTTATGGGTCATCAGGTCCTTTTATGGGTCATCAGGTCCCTTTATGGGTCATCAGGCCCCTTATGGGTCATCGGAAACGTCTCTGTGCGTAAGAGTTATCAGAAAGCCTTCATGGCAGTTCCTTGTGGGTCATCAGATTTGTTAATGCTAACGGATACGCCACGTATTATTTATATGACGTATGTCTAAGTTTTGGATGCAAATGTAACTATGCCTATGAATTTACTCTGTTATGACATCCAGTTATGTACAAGACTTTGTTCCTATATGGACATCATTCAGTAAAACTTTTACTCTGTTATTATTCACTGGGCTTTCGCTCACTATTTATATTATGTATGTAGGTGAGCAGGCTTGTGACCAGGCCCAAGGATGACGGCCTATGTTTCAGTTTTTGTCAGCCAACCTTTGTGCCTCCCGAGGAGGTTCCGAATGAAGTCAAGTTTTGTGGTTATTTTTGTAATCATATTAGACTATGTTTATACTATGTTGTATTTGGACAAGATTTCTGATAACATGTAGATGGAGTGTTGTGTAAATATTGTATCTTTTGTTGCCACTCACAAGTCTATAAAAGGTTTTAGGTTAAATATCCCATGTATGTCTTCACAGCTCAATGGACTTCGTATATGTTGTATATTTGCTTCCGCAACCACTACTATATGTTATTATGTCAAGAGGCCTTTGGTAATTCAAGGATTACTGGCCGGTTACGATACTAAACCCACAGGGGCGGGTTCAGGTCGTGACCCCTAGACTCTTCAATCTATTGTATCCTAGCAAGTTCTTGAACAATTCCTCTAGTTTCCTTCAATTGTTAAGAAATTCCTCTCCTCCTAGTTTTGGATTCAAGCTCCCTCACTCTAACTCTCTCTCTCTCTCTTTCTCACGATTTTTAGCTCATAAAAGATGATAAGAGTGTAATGTAACGTGTGCTCTAAAGTTAAGGGCCTTATATAGGCTAATTAAGAAATTTAGTTAATAACTAGTTAATTGACATTATTTAAACTAATTATTTCATTCTGAATCGAATTGTAATTGAACCTACCATAAATTCCTAAAAATTCCAAATAACTCATATATCAAATCAATTTCATGATCAAATGCTGATAATGCCTTCAATTCACAGAATAAGATGGAAACACAACCAAATCTTCTTACGAGATACAGATAAAAACACAAATAATGTAACACACATGCAATTAATCTAGAATTTCATCTTAATAACTTATTAGGCATAATTAATCAGGGTTAATCAGCTAATCACAGGTCAGGGTTGTTACGTCTTGCCTATTGGACGCTCCATCTATGAAGAGCTTCCACATCTCTCCTACGAACAGCTTCCAACAAGTGGAAGGATCTGATGACGCCTTAGGATCAAGGACGTTGACAACTCTTTCTTCTAACTTTTTGTCCGTTGTTACAATTTGATCCTTACTGCTTGACTGTTTTAGCATTCCACTCTTAGGCGTTTCCTTAGTGGATGACGCAGCCACTGTAGGGCTAAGTGTTTTGCTACTTACTTGAGCGACTTGTCGCGGGGGCAGCGCTATTCCCATGGCTCTTTCTCCCCTTTGCTCGGTTGTTTCAGTCAAGTCCACTGGGAACACATAATGATTACCCGACGCAAACTCTGCCGCAAAGTTTGCCAATGCTTGAGCTTTTATCGCGGTTTGTGGTCGGAACTTGATGTCGAACTGTCCCAACTCCACAGCCCACTTCAATATCTGCCCTGAAAAGTCTGGCTTTTTAAATATGGTTTTTAAGGGGAATGCTGTTAAGATGACCACTGTGTGGGCGTGGAAGTAGTGTGCGAGTTTTCTTAAGGACATCATTAAAGCTACGGCCATCTTTTCTAACGGCAAGTACCTCGTTTCGATACCCAGTAATGTCTTGCTCACATAAAAGATGGGCAAGTGCTGTATTTCCTTGGCGTGCACCAATATTGCGATAACAGCGTGCTGGGACACTGCTAAGTAAAGGAAAAGTTCTTCTCTTGGCACTGGGGTTGCCAGCAATGATGGAGAGGTCGTGTATTCTTTTAAGCTCTCCAGGGCTCTATCATACTCATCACCCCACTCAAACTTGGCCTTAAGTGCTTGGAAGAATGGTCGACACATGTCTGACGACTGATTTATAAATCAGTTTAGTGTTGCAGCTAGGCCTGTGAGATGCTATAATTCTTTGATTATGTTGGGCCTCTCTAGATCCTGAATGGCTTTGATCTGAGAAGGATCAGCTTTTATACCCCGGTTGGTCACTAAAAAGCCAAGAAATTTTCCTGACCGCAAGGCAAACGCGCACTTGGATACGTTCAGTTGCAATTTGTGAGTATTCAAAATTTGAAACATCTTAGCTAGGTTTTTGAGATGATCTCCTTCATTCTTGCTCTTGACCACCATGTCGTCTATGTAAGCTTCCATTGTTCTACCTAACAATAGCTCGAATTCGCTGGAATATTGCCCCTGCATTTTTTAGGCCAAAGGGCATGACCTTGTAACAATATAATTCCCTGGGTGTTGTAAACGATGTGACCTCCTGGTTCAGTTCATGCATCGCGATCTGATGGTAATTGTGATACGCATCGAGAAAGCTAAGTCGGTTGTGACATGTAGTTAGGTCTACCAGCTAGTCTATCCATGGTAAAGGAAAATTGTCTTTTAGGCACGCTTGTTGATTGTCTTGTAGTCCACGCAAATGCGCCACTTGTCGTTCTTCTTTGGCACTACCAAGGTGTTAGAGATCCACTTGGGATAGTGAACCTCTCTGATTGCCCCTGCCTTCAGCAGGTTTCCCACTTCCTCAGCCACTATCTCTTCGTGGTGAAGTGCTAATCGGCGAGTTCACTGTATAATTGTTCTGGCGGTTTGGTGGACATTAAGTTGATGGCAGATGAAGTTTGGATTAATGCTAGACATGTCATATGGCATCCAGGAAAACACTTCAATGTTAGAGATCAAGAACTCCATGATCTCTATTCTCTCGGTGCTGAATAGAGACGAGCCAAGCAAAAAGAACTTCTCTGGGTTTCTTGTCTATCTTTACCTCCACCAGATCTTTCACTTCCTTCTGTTCTGCTGCCTTGCCAACATTTGCGAACAACTCGTTGCTTTCTGGCTCCTCTACCAATTGTACGAAACCTTTGGCAGCTCAATTATTGTTCACTATCACGAAGCATTGCTTGGATATGATTTGGTCTCCCAAGGTTTTCCTCTTGAACATACATGGTCAAAAGTTGATTGATAGACCATTTTTCCCTCTGTGTGTTGTAAGAAATTTGGAATGTTCCATATTCTACAGGAAGAGAATTGAGTATGAAATTGATAAGGAAAGACTAAGAAATCTCAATCTCTAAGGACTTAAGACGAGCTGCAATGTCCCTCATTTCCATAATGTGGTTGCGCACACTCCTAGAATCGTTATGCTTCATTCCTGATAGTTTGTTCATTAGGTTGCTTGTCAATGCTTTGTCAGAACTAACAAATTGCTCTTCAATAGCCCTCATGTAGTTCTTGACCTTATCAGATGGTGGGATTGAACCCCTAATGCTCTGGCTGATATGTGACTTTATGAGCATTAGGCTTAAGCGATCAGATTGCTCCCACTTATCATAAGCACTCTTTTCTGTAGTGGAACTATCGTCCATGGGTTTAGGAGGTTCATCCACTCGGAGTGCCAGACCGAGGTCCATGCACCCTAATGTCAGAAGGATTTTGTCCTTCCAGTTTGAAAAATTATCACCGTTTAAGAATGGAATACGAGAAGACTCATTAGACAATACGGAGGTAGAAATCATTGCAATTACCAAGAACATTATTAATCCTTTGAAACAATAACTATAGTCTGAATCAACCAATGTCAAATTCAGTAACAAATCTAAACCTTCCTGTGGATTGACGTAACTAAACTTTATTAGATTTGCTATTATTTTATAATAAGACTAATGGATTCCAAAATATTCAAGGAAATGAAAACTCATACCTGTGGGTATAGAGCGTTCATTCCCTTTAATACCCAATCCATTATCTTATTCCAATTAAATTTTATAAATAACTACTTTCCTGTGTGACTAAGAAATTATTTATAAAACATAGTTGCAAAAATGCCAAATTAATTTTTTTTTTTTTTTTTATACTTTATGTGATCATAATACTGAGGATCACTGGATCTTTATATTTTAAGATGTTGTGGCTAATCTTAAAACAGAATATAATCTTTTAAATTATGGCATAATTTATTAATGTGAGCAAATCTATATAGTCACAACAAGTATATAATCTTTTAATGCATATAATATATAATACATGTAATCAGAGTAATATCACATGAAAAATCCCAAGACCAAACACATGTAATTCAACCTTACACTAGATTTTGTTTAAAAATTGGATCAAAATAAAATCCATAAGTCCAACACACAGTATATATATGCTCTTATTTCCCATAAATTTTCATGGAATAAATAATCTTGATACATGTAGTGTGATATTACACTATACTAGAGAGCATGCCAATTATTACGAAAATTTATAAGGCTTTTAAAGAATATATTAAAATAGTTCACTATATGACATTCAAATGAATTTACTTACTATTTAAGCATGCAACTATAATAAACAAAATATCCTTAATATCATATCCTTTACAAAAATCTAGAAATAAATTTGGTCTTTTATGCCTTTTAAAATTAACTGAAGAAATCCAAATACAAGCCTGAGAATTTCTAGATTTTATACAAAATGGTCTTCAATGTATGTCAATTAATGAAAACTCATAATTAATGACATACAGTAGGTTTCCAAAACATAGCAAATTTAGAATAGAAACACTTCTAAATTAATATAAACACTAATATTGTAGAACAAGATAAATTCTATTATTACCTCTAATTAATATACATCACGCAACAATTTATCACTAATATTGAGAAAATTAATTAGCATGACTTAGAAATTTTTTTATTTATTAAACAAGATAAACCAAATAGTAAACGTTTATATTGATTTCAAAGGTTAATCCTTAAATAGTACAAAATATACAAGAGAAACTACAAATCTTGTATAATAGTGGCTGCTGTAAAAGCCTGAAATCCACCATTAAGTGGTAGAATATCAAACCTATATATATAACTTATTATAATGGTCTATAGGTTATAGATTCTCTTCACAAGGAAAAAAACAAAACAATGGTCTAAGAGTCACGGTGGTATGACAGACTGGATGATTATGCGAAAGCATTAAAAGGCATAGAAAACAATAATATATTAAAATCAATTGAACGAATGCATAAAATTACAAATATCTATACCATAACGAAATAGAGGTTTAGGAGAATATAATAGAATATATAATAAATAATATATAGATAGGCTTGGATCCATAACTAAGTATAACTCTTTATAACTTCCCACCATCATGAAAGTTGAAACCATCATATGAGATAGCGGACATACATTAGATACCCATTACTTATTAAACTGATTAAATATTTATAATATAAATAAATAAAACAAACACTGATCATAACCTCAAATTGGTGCCTTTAAATGCAGATAAGAACACTACAAAGTCACAAATGGCAACAAATCATGAGTTCGGATCCTCTCCTTGAGGCTCCTCCTTCAAATCCTCCATGCAACGGTTAAGATCTAGCCAACCAAATTCAACGGCTATAAAAAAAATAAATAAAAAAAATTGAAAATTGAAAAGTAAAATTTCCCGCGCAAAGCTACACAACCTTACACACACTCCTGAGCCTCACACATACTCTCTCATCTCGCTCTCTCTCCTCCATGGCATTACCCTTACTTCTTTTCCTCTCTTTCATCTCTCTCTCCCCTCACACTCTGCCACTCCCAACAACACCTCTCCCTCAACTACTACCAAAACTCATGCCCTAGATTCAACCAGATCATGCAAGACACCATCACTAACAAGCAGATCACCTCCCCCACCCGGCGTCGTCTCTTGCGCCGACATTCTCACCGTTGCTGCTTGCGATCTCCTCACCATGATGGGTGGTCCTTACTACAATGTCCTATTAGGCCGCAGAGATGGGCTTGTCTCCAAATCAACCTTGAAGGTAATCTTCCCAGAACCACAATGTCTATGACTCAGATCATCAACATTTTTTCATCTATAAGGTTCTCGATCGAAGAAATGGTGGCTTTGAGTGGTGCTCACACAATTGGGTTCTCTCACTGTAAGGAGTTCAGCACAAACATCTACAACTACACCATGAATCCAAGTTCAATGTCTGATTCGAGTTACAACCCTCGATTTGCTGATTGGTTGAGACAAGCTTGTGCTGATTATCATCAAAACCTCACATTGTCGGTGTTCAACGATATCATGACTCCAAACAAGTCTAACAACATGTATTATCAGAACTTGCCTAGGGGATTGGGGTTTTTGTCTTTGTAAACCAATTGAACATTGTATTTGATTAATTGGTTGGATGCCTCTTTATGTGTAATGTTCTTCCTTTTTTATTTCATATACATCCCTTGTATATATACACATACATTCAAGATTGATAAATGAACTGTGAATTTTTTTTTCCCATTGTGGTGTCAATGTATATATCTTTATACATGTGCCCACTTTGGCTAATAATTTTGATCTTTACATTTTCTCTTCCATTAATATCTATCAGTATGTATGCACCAAGGCAAAAAATTCAACAAGAAGTTTATTATTTTTCAAGGCCAAATTCTACTCTCCTTGTCTTTTGAATTCTCCTGGAGAATTTGGACTTCTTTAGAATGCTTTTACCAATGACTGTGATGGTAAAGTGGCCCTAGAATTTGTGTTATTTCCCATTCTAAAATCTGCCCAAGTGTAAAAAAAATTGTGGCAAGTCACTCTACTTTGTGGAGCTGTCACGCCCCCTGTCCCGCCCCTAAAAGTTTGGGCATGACCCATTCGAAAACAGACACTAATCCTGTTATACATATCATACGGGGCCTGAACGGAAGCATTCAATAATATAAAATACATAGAATAACATCCATCGAGCTATTCCTAACATGCCAGGATCTCAACTTCACACTAAGTAAATATTATACAGAAAGCTTACACATATATGCCTTGACTCAATCCCACGAATAGGCGTATAAAAAAAATATTAATGAAGAAGGAATTATATACAATCAATCATAAATAGACGTTCAAAGCATAAATCAAAACTCAGCAACTATACATAATGCACGGCTTCAGGTGGTGCCTGGACGCATCAAAGTTGACAAGAGAAACACAAGCCTTAAGGTTAGAACTGAACTCCCGGTTGGTTACCTATAGAAATAGACAGACAAAATACAGAATGAGCGAACTCAGTGAATAACAGTACATAAATAATGTAATATTTAACCTGAATAATCAAACATATATCTGCAGATGCATGTGATTAACTACATTCCGTAATTATTCCCAAAAGCCATGGGTCCAACTTCCGTAACAGAATGGCTTTAAGCCCAGTATATACAGAACTGCCTTAAGCCTACAGATGCAGAACGACCATGGGTCCAGAAATATCAGAAATAACAGAACCGACAGAAATAACAGAAATAACAGAAATAACAGAGCTAACAAAAATAACAGAAATAACAGAATGCATAAGCGTGGGGTAACAGAACGCATAAAGCGCAGTGACAGAACGCATAAAGCATGGGTAACAGAACGCATAAGCGTGGTAACAGAACGCATAAAGTGTGGGTAACAGAACGCATAAAGCATGGGTAACAGAACGCATAAGCGTGGCAACAGAACGCATTAAGCGTGGTAACAAAACGCATTAAGCGTGGTAACAGAACGCATAAAGCGTGGGTAACAGAACGCATAAGCGTGGTAACAGAACGCATTAAGCGTGGTAACAGAACGCATAAAGCATGGGTAATAGAACGCATAAGCGTGGTAACAGAATGCATGAGGCGTGGGTAACAGAACGCATTAAGCGTGGTAACAGAAATAACAGATGTACTTGTTCCATACCTGAAAACATCAGAACAGATTAATACAGGTAAGCGTATTCTTCCCATTATTCGCATAAATAAGCATAGATACATAAGCTTAACAGAACGTTGCCGATAACAGAATGGAAACATTAATTATCATTAGAAAACGAAACATATGGTACAATGTTTCCTCATGGTTCTTTGTACATAGACATACTTGTTTCGTAATTAACAGAACCTGAACATTACCCACAATCCGAAGGTAAATCAGACCAATTCATAAACCAACTTCAGAGTGTTAATAGTTGTATGCAATTCTTATACAGAAGTATAAGTTACTCTTAGGATGGTACATTAACAATAATCATTAGCCATAACCCAAAATACAAAGTAGGTTCGGAATCATACCGGTGTGTAATCACTCTTTTAATGTTCACATCAATTCTCAATCAACACACATGTTAACATATTAGCTCACAGAGGATAAAATGTCAATGACAATAATGATTAACGGTAAATAACATATGTTTGAGGTACTATTACTCACAGTGTTCAGATGCTTGGTCCACCCCTGTAGCTGACCCTACACAATTCATCATAGTACAACACCATTCAATTTCCAATATTATTCAATACCACATTATCCAACAAAGTTAGCATCACTTGGTTCATCAATACCATTTGCAACTTCACATAATTCACAATAAATCCTTGAATCCTATTTCAACATTCTAAAACCAAGTCCATATCATCTATATCCTTAATAGATTATTTCCCTAATTTTTCCTTTACATGATAGCATGAATTCCAACATTTATAACAAGGTTCATTCGCAAAGTCTAAACATAATTTCCAAACATTCCCAAATTCCAATTCAACTTGAACACACATAATTCAATACTTCAACTTCATTACTCCACTTTCAACTAGAGCCAATTCATTGATTATCATCATTAATCAACCTAGGGTTTCCAAGAAAATTGGGGGTTTTCCTCTTTTCTTAGTGAAATCGCCAAATCAACAATTACTATATGCCAATATGCTAAAAACATTCAACATCCTTTGAGAAGTAGAGTGGGAGCCCCAATTGTGCATAAACATTAAGCCATAAGTGTCCCTAACCCATAATCAACTCAAGATTCTAAAATGTCAACAAAATCCCAAAGTACCAACAAAAATCACTTTGAATCATAAACATTCAAGGCTAAGAGAACCCCCTACCTCGAAATTAGAAGCAAAGAAGCTAGGTTGAACGCATCCTCTCGAAATCCCAAAATCTAATCGGTTGGAAAAGTTGATCTTCACTTCTTCTTCACCCTTGATGCACGATCCATGGTGGATTGTTGGTAAAAATGGATGAAATCAAAGGTTTGAGAGTTAGGGTTTCGGACTTAGGCAAGGAGGAAGGAAGAGGGAAGAAGAAAATATAAGAAATGCCCCAAAAATCCCGTTTTTAAAGCTGCTGTCCCGAAAAACCCGCTCGAGCGTCCCTATTCCCGCTCGAGCGGACCTGCTCTCAGCACAGATTTCAAAACTTCAAACAGGTGTAACTCTCCCATCCGAACTCCGTTTTAGGTCGTTCTTGTGTCCGAATTGAAGCCCCGGAAATAAGCTTTCCAATGGTTCTAACCTCACATCCAATTTCAAAGTGTGGAAAAAGAAAAGAACAAAAGAGTGACGGCTGATCGCAGACAAATTATTCTAATTAAAGCTTTTGGTCCAATCTTACTTTACCATCATATTACCACCTCAACCACTACTCCAAAATAAAATAAGAAAGTTCCAAATACACTAATACAATGCCAAGGGCAATCTTATTTTCCACGCTCGGGCGTCGCCTCACCCGCTCGAGCGTTCACAGACCAATAAAGCATTCCGCTCGAACGTCAACTTCTCCGCTCGAGCGGAGATTCACAACTCCCAGAATCTCAGGCTGTCCGCAAAATTACTGGGAACCCCAAAAGTCCGCTCGAGCGTTAACTCCTCTGCTCGAGCGGAGGGAAAATTCTGGGTCGTCACAGGAGCTCTCTTTCAATCTCATATTCCCATCAAATGAACCACACATCCGGATGTTCAGTAAGTTTCCATTAATATGAATCATGGGTTTGGTTGTTCATGGGGATGTTCATGTTGGAATTAGTGTCCATTTTTTTTTGTAAGAATTTGTGTTAAAAGTGATGCAAAAAAACAAGAATTAGCCATTTCCTTCATGTTCCTGTGGTGGGCAATGTTCCCATTTGTTTGTTAACAACTGCATAATGTGAACGCACATAGCACCAGTAAAAAACATGAACACCAAAACAGAACAGTATGAACAACATTTCAGCCCAATTAACTACTATGAACACCAACATTTCACACCAATCTATCAACACCAATTCCAAATTGTAAATACAAGCCATAAGAACATCAACAATATTAACAAAACACATGCTATGACAACAACAACATTTTTCAACAACATGAACAGCATGAACTGCAACATTTTTCAGCAACATAACAGCAACAGTTTCAGCAATTTTTTGAGCAACATTAAGGAAGAAACTTTCATTTATGTGCTGCCATGACTGAATAGCCAGTGTGTTCCACCTCTTTGTGCCTGTTGATAGCCTAAAACGGAAAAAAAAAAAAATTAAAAAAACACAGCAACAAATTCAGCAACTAAAGCATTGAGGTAAATTGAATTTTCCAAAAACTGAAATAATATCAGTTAGCATGAGAATCTGAATCACATCTCCACACAATGTTCATTACCAACCTTTTTTTTTCCTTCCATATTTCCATGCACCAAGTTCAACAACAAAAAAAAGTAAACAAACTCACCATCAAGTTGTACAAAACACCAACATCATGTGTGAAGCCTAATATTTTTTTCACAGAACTAAAGAAAAAAGACTAAACTACAATGCCAATCCGAGAGAACTGTAAATCATAATGAGTATGAAAAAGCCATCACAAACAAGAAAATAATCAAATCTCAAGCAAAAAGATAAATATAAATATTTATCTTAGAATCCTTTAAAACTAAAGCAGGGAGCAAACAACAAATTTCAATCGTTTTGATAAAAGGTTTGAGACCACATCATATTTATCTACGGATCAAAAGACCCGTAATCGAAAGCCCAAAGGTCCCAAATTAGAGGACCCGAGAGAGAGAGAGAGAGAGAGAGAGAGAGAGAGAGAGAAGAACTCACTGAGAAGTGGGTCACTGTCATCGGGAGTGGGTCGCCAATGAGGGTGGGTTCGGTAGAGGAGGAGTGTGTGTGAGGCTAAGAAGGAGAGTGTGAGGCTGAGAAGGAGTGTGTGTAAGGCTGTAGAGCTTTGGGCGGGAAATTTTACTTTTCAATTTTCAATTTTTTTTTTTTTTTAATAGCTGTTGGATCTGGTTGGCCAGATCTCAGCCGTTGCACGGAAGATTTGAAGGAAGGGCCTCAAGGAGCCAAACTCTGACTAACACTGATCATAACCTCAAATTGGTGCCTTTAAATGCAGATAAGAACACTACAAAGTCACAAATGGCAACAAATCACAACTCACAGGTGTCTCCATCAGGTTTCCGGCCATCATTACTCATCTCCAGAACCACCACCGCCAGCACCACCGCCAAAAGGAAGAGAATACAGAAATAAAAAGCTTCTGATTCTCCAAACTCTGACTAACATTGATCATAACCTCAAATTGGTGCCTTTAAATGCAGATAAGAACACTACAAAGTCACAAATAGCAACAAATCACAACTCACAGGTGTGTCCATCAGTTGCAAACAGTAAAACAATATCCGAATTTGGAAAACCCCCAAAACCCTCGAACAAACTTCCGAATCAGAACAAAAAAAACGCTTCCGATTCCCTGTCCTGTTCTACTTCAATTTTTTTTTTCCCCTACGAAGTGAAAGTAAATCCGAAAGTGCTTCCGAAAATCAATCAAAAACCACAAAATTTTCAAACGTTTCACGTATAGTATATACGAAAGCAAGCTAAAATCAAACAAATTTTTTTTTTTTTTACAAATTTGAACAAATTTCAGGGGAAATAATTGGGTAATAAAATAATGGTTTGAATTTTTTTTAAAACAATTAAAGATTTATAGTCTGAACTGTGTACATACTGATTACATATTGGGAAGATGTATAGATACAAAGGGAGAAAGTAGAGAGAGATTTTCACCAAAAAAGAAAAAAAAAAGTAGAGTGAGAGAGAGTTGAGATACTGAAGCGGGGCAAATAAAAACACTGGAAACACTATGCACCATGCAATTGAAAAAAAATAATGGTATAAATTAAGATATTTTTTTTTTCTCTAAAAGTGAAAATTGTGTTGTAAAAGACATTTAAGCTGTATTTGATTGAGGGATCTAAGAAGGGATTTAAAAAAAAAAAAAAAAAAAAAGTAAATAAAATGTGAATAAAATATATTTATATTTTACCTAATTTCACACGTTTTTTTTTTTTTTTTCAAATCTCTTTTTAAATCTTCCAATCAAACACAATATAAGAGTATTAAAATTAGCCACTATATTCACTTATTTATTACCAATTTGAAGTTCCGTATTTATATAAAATTGTAATATAATATAGCCAATAACAAATATATCTAGCTATTATCTTCCAACTAATCAATACATAAGTTGCAATTGTTTGAAAGGAAGGTGACAGAAGATTACAGAATTAGAATTTATTCATAACAATGTCCATGTAATTTATCTCCTGTATCAATTTAGATCTTATACTTTTAGTTTCATTAATTTGTTCATTTGAATTGTCATATTGATTCATCAAATTAATAATATTATTTAGAAATTGAACAAAAATTAAAGAACGAAACAGTCTATTAACTCTCATCAAAGTAATTGAGGAGTTTTACATCTAATTAAAATGGTGTATTTTCTTTTGAGCAGATCATTTTGCGATTATTTTTTATCTAATTTCTTAACATATATTTTAATTAAATTAAATTGACACAATATAAAAAATTAAGAAAAGAAAATTCATACTATTAAAATGATACGGACTAAATTAATACATGATGCAAATTAGAAAGACCATAGGTATAATTTGCCTGAAAACTTATACTAGATGATAGGATTAGATAGTTGAAATAGTCCACCATGAGAGAGAGAGAAGCAATTATTAAAAAAAATAGAAATGGGTGTAGTTGTTGAAGAATGGTTCATGGTTCATTCTTGAAAGATGTGTAAAAGGAAAAAAGTCCCCATTGAATTCTATTAATCGTTTATTTTTTTCACATTTTTTTATATATTATTTATGAAAATTTTAATTTAATTTAATAATTATAATTTATTCTTATGTGTCTCACTAAAAATAGATAATCTATTTTTAAGAATATATTTATAGTTTTTTTGGACAAACATAATAAATTAATAGATTACGAATGTCAAATTCATTTAATTTTTTTTAATAAATGTGGGTGTTTGGGAAGTGAATTTTTTGTAGGTTTTTTTAGTTGTAAGATTTTATTGGAGAAATTTATTTTTGTGTTTGGGAAGATAGTTGGGTTTTTTTGTGATTAGATGTGATATTTGTGAGAGAAAAAGTAATATGATTATGGGGTTTGATGTGATATTTTGTTTGAATTTATTTTTTTTTTTATTTTGTAAAACATTTGTCTTGTAGTGAAAAAAAACCAAAAAAAAAAAAAAAAACCCAAAAACCAAGTTGCCAAACACCGCCAATGACATATATGAAGCAGTCATGCTAGAGGCACCAACTTAGCTTGTGTGGTTTAATAAGGTGAGTAAGTTGGGTTAGACTGGTTGAGTGACAAAATTGATTGATCAGTTAAGCTAGTAGTTAAAATTTGTTAATTCCATACAATTTTGTACAAATTCCTACTATATTTTTATTTCAAATCAGGAAGACTCGGAATAAAAATTGTATGGAATAAAAATAAAAATATAGTAGGGACTCGTACAAAACTGGATGGAATTAACAAATTTTAACTAGCAGCCTAACTGATCAGTCAATTTTATCACCCAACAAGTCCAACTCAACTCACTCACCTTATTAAATCACACAGACTGAGTTTGTGTAGGATGTCTGGTCTTTTGACACACCCCTACACATAACCACCCTTGCAAAAAAAAAAAGCAATTTCGAGGCATTCGAGCCTCAAAATTTCGAGGCCTGAAGCATTTTTCTATACGAAAAACTCAACAAAATAAAAGATTTAAATTATCGAATTTTGACCCAAATGACAACCTTAGACTATAGGGTTTGATTTCAATTTTCATAAATTACTTTTAAATGGATTTTTGTTTGTTTTTGTTAACTTTTTTCATTTTTTTATTTATTTGTTTTAATTTTTAGATAAATCAAGATTACATGCATTTAAAAAATTAAAAAAAGAATTAACTAAAATATGAAGAAAAAAAATCAATAAAAATAAATAGAAATCAAAAGAAAAATGTACATAAATTTTTATTCAAATTTTTGTTTGTTTTTAGTGATTTTGTAAATATTTAAGTCTTTTTTTTTTATATTTATTTTTAACTTTTTAGATGTAATTTGATTAGGTACATCTAAAATTAGAAAAAATAACTAAAAAATATATTTTAAAAAACCATAAAGATAAATAAAAAATCTTTTAAGAATAACGAAGGTGTTCCGGTTTGGAGATGGGATGATTGCTATGTAAGGGCACAACATGCATTGTTGTGTGACTTTATGATTTCGTTTTGATAATTCGAACCGTTTATATTTTAAAATATATCAAGTGTAATATATCTATAAAAATTAAGTTGATTTGATATCGTTAACATTTTCATCCATTAATATTTGTATTTAATTTTATATTTCAAATCACAATTGTCATTTATTTTTGTAAATACAAATGTAATTAATGAAATAATTAACGATATCCGATCATCTTAATTTTTTATAATTTTATTTTACCGAATATACTATAAAATATAAATAATTTAATTATCAAAATAAATTGCAAAATGAATCCTATGACTGTACAATAGCGACTACTATAACTACCCCATTTTCGTTTGGGCTTCGTAGTTGAACAAACAAAAACCTTTCCGTGCGTCTGGTCCGTCTTTGGAATCGTTAATTTGATTTCGCAACTTCCGGTAATGCTGTAGACTCCTTCCTCCATCTCTGAGCAAGATTTCAAATAACCATTTGAAATTTTAATTTTGGAAAAATTACCCTTACTTCTCTTAAAATTTTTGACAATTATAAAAATTTTCTTTATGATTTCAATAATTATGTTAATCTTTTTTACTTTTGGAATTATTATCAAAATTCCTCCAGTGTTACTCTCTATTAGACTATTTAACAAAATTTATTGATGTTATAGGTTATAATACAAAAAATGATGAATTACCCATTAATTATCCTATCTATTTAAATGAGAAATTCCATTCACTTCTCCTGAAGTTTTGTATATATATTATCATAGACCCATACATATTTTAGCATTATTTGTTAAAATTCTTAAATTTCATGCAATATTAAATAAAATCCTTAAATTGTTAAGACATTATTAAATCATTTAATGGAAAAGAAATTTAATTTTCATTGATAAAATACTTAGAAATAAACAATCTCTCTAAAATTAATATTAGATAACATCTTAATAGTTTAATATAAGACTTGTTCAACACTACATAAATAACATAAAATTTATCATTGAAAGTAAAGCATTTATTATTTGAATTTTTTTAAAGCTGAAATAAATGAATTTATTTTTTTTCCCAATAATTTGCATTATTTATTATTCATATCTATAAAAAAAAAAAAAAAAAAAAAAATTATTGTATTTTTTTTCAATCATATACTAGTGGGTGGTATATACGATAAGAAGAGTAAAGGTTTTACTACACCAATTGAGGCCTTCACTTAATAATAGTATAAGGATATAGATAGAGATATAGATAGATGAGGCATTCACTTAATAATTTTCAAATTTTAATTTTTATCTTTGAGTCATTAAACTTCTAATCGATACATATTTAAAAAAATACAAGTTAATATTTCATGATTAAATGTTTTTTTAAAATAAATATAAAAAAAAAAAAAAACCTAACTAAAGATAATATGGTACACACATTCCCATTAAATATACCTCCTATATAGTCTTTTAGTCGACTATACTCTTTTAGTCGCTAAAACCTTGCTTTTCGGCGACTAATTCCATTTTAGTCGCCATTTCATGCACTTTCAGCGACGAATTTTTTTTTTTTAGTCGCCGTTGGTGTTTTTTGTTGTAGTGTATATTTAATATGTGTGTTATTTTTTTTTTTTGATCGGCAAAGAAAACTTTATTGATGGAGCACGTACAGGGTACAATGGGAAACATCAATAAAGAGGAGCTAAGAGCTAAAATAAGCTCAAACCTCCAGTTGGTGAGAGACCAACAAGAGAGGAAAAGGAAAAACAAACAACAAAGCAAGGGGCAAAAACTGCAGCAGAAAACAAGGCATCCCAAAGCATTACAAAACAACAAGGCTAACACTGCACTATACTGAACAAAAAACAAAAGCAAACCATCCCAGACTCATCCTTTGCACAGCAATCATCTAGCAGACCCAGCACCCACAGAGATGCACTGCAGCACCACAGATAGAGCCTAGTGCAACAAGCAGACCTGCAACAGATAATTCCTAGGCAACCCAGCGAAGCAGACCTTGCATCTCCATGCCACTGAACACCTCCCACCAGCTACCCACATAGCAGACCACAGATATGCATAACAGCTCAGAGCAGATAGAGCAGCACCACAGATAGAGCCTAGTCCATCATGATATACTTCTGTGGAGACAGTGGATGAAACTGGAATAATATTGTTGGTACATTGATTGGCCCAAAGCATAATACCACAGATGCATAATACCACAGATGCATACCCAACCATCTGTGTTGTTAATATCACAAATGCAACCCAAACAGCTTCAAGACAGACCAATGGCAATCAGATACAGAATCAGACCAGAATCAGATGCATAACATAGATACAGACCAATGGCAATCAAACCAGAATCAGACCAGCAACAAAACACAGATTCAACATATGATGCAACCCAAAAACCAGCAGCAGACTCAGACCAGGGCTCAGCTACAGACCAGTGGCGAAATCAGACCAGAAATCAGACCAGCAAAACAAAAAGCCCGAAAACAGCCAATACTACACACAGAGACAGATTTGCTTCAGGTTATAAATGACATCGTGCACCGAATAATTAAAACCCTTTAAAGATGTGGCTACCCACAAAGCTACTCTAGCCTTTATTAGTTCTTCCAGAGCATTCCACTCCGGCTGTACCTTGTTAAATAAACAGTCATTTCTACTTCTCCACACTGACCACAAAACTGCTACCGGAATTATTTTCCATACAGCTAGCATCTTCTTCTTCATTCTTATACCTGCCCACGACAAAAGAAGTCCCTCTACTGTTCCAGGACTAACCCATTTGTAATTCCACCAGTTCACTAAATTGGCCCACAATTTCCAGATAAAAGGGCAGTGGAGAAAAACATGGTTAACGGTCTCCAACTCAGCTCTGCAGAACACACAGAGCGCAGAGGTACTTGGACTCAACACTCCAATACGTTGCAAAAATTCAGAGCATTTTATCCTTCCTTTCCACGCTAACCAACTCAAGAATTGGACTTTGGGAGGGGCTAGATTATTCCAAATGCACCTAGTGACTGTCAAATCTACCCCTTGCCTTGCTTCCACCCACATCCAAAGTGATGCAACAGTGAACTCTTCTGACGGGTGAGCTAACCATGAACAAGAGTCTACCACCCCTTCTTGGAGGCTAGGCGCATTCCGCAGAAAATCATTAAGTTTTTGCACTTCCTCCTCTTCCCATGCTAGGAGGGGACGTCTGAAGACCAGATTCCAATCTGAAGCTGACACCTTTCTGTTGAAGAATTCAGCCAACTTCCCATCTTTTTCAACTGATAATGTGAATAATCTGGGAAAAAGCACACTCAGATTTTGGTTGAGGCACCACTTATCATTCCAGAATTGCAATCTTCTACCATTTCCGACAACTAGCCTGAAATTTTGCAAGAAAAAATCACGCAAGGCATACTGGTAAAAATGACAAATTGGTAGTACTTGTATAGTCTACTTACAGACACCAACCTAGGGATTACTAAAGTCATATTTACCGCTTTTGAAATGAATTGTTAAGTTTTGAAGAATTGAAATTGCATGACATCATTGAGTATGATGGTTTTTTAAAGATGAAGATGTGATTTTCTTTCAAAAGGGCATAGCATAACATGTGCATTTCATCTCTTGAGACTTGTATAAAATGTATATACTTTGTTAAGGATTTCCTACTGGGTTTTATCCTCACCCTACGGGATTGTTGTGCAGGAAAAGATGTGGTGATGCCGCCTAACTAAAGGCGATGAAATGTGTGTTCAGAGTATAAGACTCTCATTTTACTGTGACTCTGTGTGTAAGCCAAGGGTTGCATGTGTGTGGGTTTGAATAACCGTTTTGTGTAACCAGGCTCAAGCCTTGGAAACTTGTAAACCCTTGGGAGTATTTATTTGTTTATTTACTTATTGTTGGATTAATGTATTGTTACATGAAAACTATTGTATCATGTGATGTAAGTTTGGAGATTTATATTCGGTTTTCCTTGAAAAAGCCATGATTGTTGTATTTTATCATTTGGGCTAGAAATTTGGGACATTACATCATATATCAAAGTGACCTCGGGCCCACCATATCATATTATAAATAATTCACATTTCATATCCATATTTCATATCATAAGTCTTGTAACTAATTCATTCGCATAAAACATAATTCTAGAACATCGCAACATTTACATATTAAAATAAATATAAATGAACATATCTTTACAATATTACTCACATTGATGGGTTTCTGGTAGCAGTTGGGCAATGTCCTTGCCTTCACCTACAAATTACATGGCAAAACATATTGAACATAGAATTACTCTCTTGATCAAAGTTACTTTTCTTAATCTATGATTAATCAAATAAACCGAACCCTTACTTTGCCTTAACCAATTATTTATGCTAGTTCTAAACTCATTAGTCCTCAATGGTCATAATTTATATCAAGGAAAATGGGAAGAAACAGAAGGAAATTGGGTTAGGAGAAGAAATGGCATGAAACGGGTAGATAGAAAGTAAACAACCTTCACTAATTTGAACATATCTCTTTGTGTACTTAGAATTTGGGTGTGAGACTACACCATTAGAAACTACACTTCCGGGGCTTGAATTTGGCTCAAGAATCACTTAAAACGGAGTTCGAATGAGGGAGATATGCTTATTTGAAGTTGGGCCGAAATAGAGGTGCCCCGCACGTGCGGGACAACGTGTTTTTTTAGCAGAATCAAATTGGATGCTAGAAATGGACTGCCGCACGTGTAGGAAGCCCCGCCGCACGTGCAGCTCTGGGCAAAATCTGCTGCCAAAAATATGTGTTGGCTCTAGCACTTGTTCTTCTATTTTCCAAGCTAGGTTTCAACTCAAATCACTCAAAATCATGTAAAACTAATGGAAATTATGAGGTTGTGATGGTTTTCTAAATCAAAACATCAAAAATATAGTGAATCTTCAAGTAAGGAAGATCAAGCTCCTTATTTAGTTCTTTTTCAAACTTTTTCAAAACTTCTTCTCCCATATTCACATAGATCTTCATTTCATATAATTAACCATACCAACCCTTAAGATTAAGGCTCAATTCAAACAATTCCATCTAAAAAATATGACATCTAAACATGATAAACATGAAACTCAAGCTAGATTAGAGCACAACTTTAACATACAACTTTCCAACTTCCATGCTCTTTATCTTTCATATATATATATACACATGAACTCAAATCATGCAAAGAGACAATTTAGGAAATAATTCCTTACAATGCAACCCAGCACAAGTTCAAAACACAAGAATCAACCCTTTGACTAAACAAACCCAAAGATTACATGCTTATTTCATGAGATTTGTTAAGTTTAGATCATAAACCAAAACCCTTGCTTTCATGAGTACTAAAGCTTCATGTCAAAACTTGATTCTAACCAATTAAAGAAGGGTTTACACTTACCTTAAGCCAATCTTTGGGTTATTCTCTCAAATTCCTCCAATCTCCAAGTTTCTAGCTTGATTTCTTCTTCTTCTCTCACTTTTCTCTACTTCCCTTCTTTCTCTAGAGCTCTCTCCCTCTTTCTCTACACGTTTTTGCCTCTTCAAAGGATACAGATGAGCTCCAAAATATACACAAGTCATATATATCTATAAAGGCCAACCAAACATAACTTAACGAATCAGACGAAATCAATTTTCAATTAAACTGCCCGAATGGCTCTAAAAATTCCAATTAACATATTCATGTACTCAATTTCAGTTTATAAACACATTAAAGTCGTTAATTTCAGTTTCAAAGTATTAACTCTAGGAGTTTTAGCCAAATAAAGCTAATTAATTCATTACGAATTAAATTTTTACAAAACTTCATATAATGTCCTAAAAATCATGCTAATCATAATCGTAAATTCAATTTCGATTTATTGCGCCTCTAAGGCTTTCAATTTTCAGTTCAAAGGTCGCAATTTCAATAGGTTTTCTCATAACCGACAGATACAAATTTATAAACATTTAAATTTACAAATTTAAAACATTGAATTTCACATTAAGCACATAATCACACGTACAATTGCTCATATAACGTGGGCAATAAAGCATATGGAGCATTTGAAAAAGTCAGGTTATTACAATCACCCTATCATGCATGATCAAGGGCATTGGAGACTTAGGAAATTTGAGACATTTTCCTTGTGTTCAATTAATGTCCGATTGAACGCACAACACACAAGTTATTATCTTGCTCAATTTTAGTCCCAAGTTGTTAGTTATTCATTTTAACTTACCAACCATTCTTTAATCCAATTAAGTCCAAAGGGGTGGGTGAAAGTCCTCTAGTGGAAAGAAGGCTCAAAACACAAGTTACTTTGGGTATGAAAGAAGTCTCATACCATTGGTAATGAACCTCCTAATGGATTAAAGAAAAGCACTTTCAAAGCAAAATTAAAAGCTAAGAAAGGAGGGAGGTTGCAGAGATGATAAGTGCTGAAATTAAGTGTGAAAAGCACCAAAAACATGTAATCAACTCAAACAAGTGGTGTCTAAATGCTTAAAACACTAAGCTTGTGAGGACTATTACACTACAACTATGCAAAACAAGACTCAACTGGCCCAAATAGCCCAAAACAGAGCTAAAGCATTCTAAAACAAAGGTAAAAACATGCTGGAATATAGCTACAAAAAGCTAGAAAATCATGCTAACATATAGAATTAACTAGGCTAGCAAACAAGACATAAAGAGGGGAGGCTAACCTCTTCAATTTTGGAATTCAAAACATGTTTTTTGCCATTGAAAATACTCTGAAATTCAGTGGTTAAAAGCCCAAAAAAAGTTGGTTTGAAAGTGGGAAACAAAGGTGCAAAAGCCTTAGAGGCAAGGAATAAAGAAGGGTGAGATACCCCTCTAACCTTAAATTACTTAAAACACAAATTTCATCCCATTAAAACAGAGATTTTTACAACTCAAAAATAGCCCAAAAACAGTGGGAAAAGATAGAGAAACAAGTGTACTAAAAAAAGTTAAAAGACAAGTGTTATACCTCTTTAAGCCAAGCACAAATTTAGGCACAAACACAAGTCAAAACCACCTTCAAGAGCTCTAACAAGACCTTAAGGGACCTCAGCTCAAAGGTGATCAATTTTAGTTACGGATGTGTATGCAAAAGAGTGATATAACTAGGCAAGTGTGCACAAAATTGCAAGAGAGAAAGAGAAAATTTTGAGATTGAAATCTTCTAACCCCAAAACATGAGAGAAGGGGTCCCTATATATAGAAAACATGAAATCTATATAAGGAGATCCAGCCCTCCATGTGTGGACAGATGCAAGCATCTGTGCAAATAGCTGGCACAACTGGCATAAAATATTTGCAGAAAACACTGGTGGCAGGTTGGCCATCAATGGTGGCCGCAAGGCATCATTGATGGCCAGCAAGGCACATCAATGGCTGGCAGACAAGAAGTACTGGCTGGCAACCTCCATAGATGGCTGGTAGGCCACCAGAGACTGTAAGAGAGAAAGACCAAGGCATGGTCCAAAAATAAGACAAAATGAATGCAGGGTTTGAAATGCTCAAAGTTGTGGCATTCCACTGAGGACTTCGAGCGCTCAGCAAGCAAACAAACTCATCACCGAATGTACCTGTAAAAACATCCAAGACTTGAAGGGTTGTCAAAAATGGGGTGTCTATACCTTGGCCGACCAGTCAGACCTCAGTCACGGCGTCCGAGTCGAAAACCTAACCCATCTAGCAATTTCGCCAGATCTACAAGCGGTCCACTTCCTCCAGAACGAGCCTATCCCATGGGCCCAAGACATCATCCCCTTCTTAGAACAAGGAGTGTTACTTGACGTTAAGTAGGAGGCCGATAAAGTCAGAGCTCATTCGTCTAATTATGTCATCATCAACGGCCTCTTGTACAAGCGGGGATTCTCATGCCCATACCTCGAGTATCTAAGTCCTACTCAAGAGAACTATGTGATGAGAGAAATACACGAGGGCGTTTGTGGCAACCATTTAGGCGAACGGTCTCTGGCCCATAAAATTCTCTACACGGGCTACTTCTGGGCCACAATCAATCAGAACGCCAGTGACTTTGTGCTCAAGTGTGATAAATGCTAGCGCTTCACCAACATACCTCATACACCGCCAGTGGAATTGATCACACTCAGCAGTCCCTACCCCTTTGCCAAGTGGGGTATCGACTTAATCAATCCCTTGCCTACAGGCAGAGGCCAAGTCAAGTTCGTTGTGGTTGCTATTGACAATTTCACCAAATGGATG
Organism: Camellia sinensis; assembly: GCF_004153795.1. Classification (NCBI taxonomy): domain Eukaryota; kingdom Viridiplantae; phylum Streptophyta; class Magnoliopsida; order Ericales; family Theaceae; genus Camellia; species Camellia sinensis. The sequence continues at coordinate 7,528 of NW_021025458.1, read as the reverse complement.
GAAGTAGAACCTCTTGCTGAAATCACTGAACGAAACACCACCAAGTTCATTTAGCAGTCAATCATGTGCCGAATTAGAATCCTTCAGGCCATCGTGTCAAATAATGGCAAATAATTTCACAATACCAAGTTTAGGAAATTTTGCGAAGAGCTTAACATCAGACATTGTTTTTCCTCTCCAGGTCATCCCCAAGCTAATGGGCAAGTTGAAGTCACCAATCGCTCCCTGTTGAAGATCATCAAGACTAAATTGGAAGCCGCCAAGGGACTCTAGGCAGAGGAATTACCGAACGTACTCTGGGCCTATCAGACAACAGCACGAACCCCCACTGGGGAGACCCCTTTAAAGTCCTTAGCGTCGAGGCGGTTATCCTAATGAAGGTCGGCCTATCGACCCCTTGGGTACTACATCCAAACTTGGAACTAAATGAAGAGCTACAATGAGCTGAGCTGAATCAAAGAGCTACGTGAGTTAGCCGCTATTAGACTGGCCTCGTACCAACAGAGGATGAGGAAACATTACAACAGTAGAGTTAAACCCTGAAGCTAGTTCTCCGAGAAGCAACTTTGGCCACCAAAAATCCGACCCAAGGCAAGCTGGCAGCTAAATGAGAGGGGCCTTACATTGTCAAATCTAGGCCACGACTCGCCACTTATCGCTTACAAGATATGGAAGGCCGAGATCTCCCCCACCCATGGAATGCTGAACATTTGAAGCAGTATTTTTAGTAAACGGAGTCCTCCCCTCCTCCAACGTCTCTTTTGCCCTTTGGCCAGCTCAACTCGCTTGTTAACTTACTAGCTTTTTGTCTTTTCAACACACTGTGTAAATCCACCATCACTCTTAATGAAAACTGTCCTTAAACCTCTAATAACTGTGTTTCATATATGACAAATGTTAATTTTCACTCAAATCAAGCCTCTGCCAGACTGAGTGTGAAGATCTCAGCTAGACTGAGTTCTATCAAGCCTCAGCCAAACTGAGCATGCAAACCTCAGCTAGACTGAGTGTAAGGACCTCAGCCAGACTGAGTTCTATCAAGCCTCAGCCAGACTGAGCATGCAGCCTCAGCCAAACTGAGCACGCCGACCTTCGCTAGACTGAGTTCTATCAAGCCTCAGCCAGACTAAGCACGCCGACCTCAGCCAGACTGAGTGTGAAGACCTCAGCCAAACTGAGTTCTATTAAGCCTCAGCCAGACTGAGCTTGCAGAGCTCAGCCAGACTGAGCACACCGACCTCAGCCAGACTAAGTTTTATCAAGCCTTAGCCAAACTGAGCATGCAGCCTTAGCCAGATCGAGTATGTGGCCTTAGCCAGATTGCGTTCTCTTAGACCTCAACTAGACTAAGCTCCATCAAGCCTCAACTAGACTGACTTTTGCACAAGTCCATTTTTCGGCTAGTTGCATGTTTTACTAATTCACTTTTAAGTCAAAATTCATGTCACTTTTCTTTACTAAAATTCATTCTCCAAACCTCATTTTTCCAATAAACTCACACAACAGACAAATCGATACAAGTTCACAATGGTCACAATCTTTCCTTATATTACCACCCACTTCATTACCCTTATATGCACAGATTTATTTTAAACCATGCAAAAAGGTTTAAAAAAAAAAAAACAAACAAACAAAGAAACCAAAACAAAACAAACAAAAAGACAATTTGCTAGTGCTCCACCAGAATTACAAGACCAATTTTTTTAAATTCAACTTCTTACAAACTATGTAACTTTTTATAACTACAACTTAAATCTTTACACAAGCAACATAAAATAAAACAAAATACACCAGCTTAGGCCAAGTCTTTATTCTGCCTCCCTTCATCTTCTTCACTGGATGTTAAGCCTTCCTCCTCCATACTCTCATCCAGTGGGGTCTAGGTAATAGCCCCCTCTCCTGGCTTCACGAGGTTGAAGTCAACGTCTGGGAAGAGCTCCTACGCCCTGTACTTGAAACTCGTCCAACCACTATCCCAGTACGTGCTCATCTCATGCTTATAGTAGTTAAACTGTTGAAAGCTCTGGATTACGTCCTCTTTTGTCTGCCCCTCCACCAGCTCAGCAATAGCCACGTTGGACGACCCAGCACCATCTTCTCCTTCTTTGGCCAAGCTTCTCGCTACTTCTGCATCAATGGCCATTTGAAACTCAGGAGATAACTTAAACTGTTCCACAACAGCGGTACACAGGTTTGGATAAGCAACCTTCTCAGACGCCATCCTCCTGGCTAACTCTACTGTCTTGGCCCTTTCTTCCTCCACGACCCTCTCCAACTCAATGATTTGTACCTCTTCTTTCTCCTTATCTTTCAAGGCCTGAAGGTACAATTTTTCATTATTTGCGAGGGCCTCCTCTAATCTCTTGTTGGCGGTGGTGCAGGCTTGTTAGGCTTCGTCTGCCCTCTTCAGCTCGCTCGCCAGCTTGAACTCTAGCAACACCGCCTTGCAATATACCACTTCAAGCTCAGCCTTGACAACTGCCAATTCGACAACAACCTCTGTCTAGCCTATCCTTGCGTGATTAGTCAAGTAACTTTGCACCACTACCAACACCAACACCTCCATTTTCTTCGCTCTCTCAACGTAGATCAAACCTTTCACGCAGGAGCTCCTTGCTACCTTTCTCCAGCCGGCCGTCTCCACTCTTATATTCTGCAGTTGTAGACACCCCATTTTTGACCGTCCTCGAGACTTGGACGTCATCGTTTGAACACTTGATGATCATCCATGCTCGTGTTCATTTTGAGATTTTGAAGGTCTCGGCTGCGCGCCTTGCCTTGGAGCCTCTCAACTTGTTTGTTTTGTGCTTGGTTGTGGACCAAGAGCTTGTGGTTTTGTTTCTGAAGGAAGGGGTGGCCTTTTGGTCAGTCCTCCAACCCATCAGCCAAGCCCCCTGACCATTGGCCATTCCATATTTCCATCAGCCATCAGTGGTGGCCGGTCAGCACCTTTGATGGCCGATCGGCACTTTTATTGGCCGGTCGGCCATGTTTGTTGGCCGAGGCCTTTTTATTTGCTTTTGCAGATATTTTGTTACCAGCTGTGCCAACTGGTGAGCACAAAACTCATCCTCCATACACGTGTATGGAGGGATTGTAACAAGCCTTAAGCTTGTTCAACAAGCTTGAGACTTGGATTTCTATAAGAGGGCAGGTCCCTCTCCCTTTCCAGAGGTTCTAAAATTTAATTAGAGACAAGATATCTCTTTCTATATATATTTCTCTCTCTTTCTCTCTATATTGTGCTATTGTGAGCCTTAAAGTATGTTTTCTCTTCACTTTTGCACTACAACACCTAGTAAAGCACCATTGCTTTGTTACTGAGGTGCTAAAGGACCTTGTTTGGACTCTCAAAGTTCGTTTTCTTTGGCTTAGAAGTGCTGGTGTGCTGTGGTTCTTCAAGGGTGAGTTGTTACCCCCTTTAAGCCTTGTTTTGCTTAAGTGTTTGGCCCCCTTTGCATACTGTTTTAGGCCTTGCTTTTAACTATAAAAAGTTCTGTATTTAAGTGCTTAAAGTGCTTGTTTGAGGCACCTTTGGTGTTGGGGGTGGTCTATCCCCTTTTGTGCCTTGTTTTGTGCTATCATTTTAGGCCTTTGAGATCACCCTCTCTTGGCCTTTTAGCCACTGAAATCCAGTGGATTTTCAGTGGTAGAAAGTGTGTTTTGAGGCCCAAATGGGTGGGGGCTGTCCCCCTTCTCTTCTTTTGTTTGCTTGTGTTAATGGCTCATCAAAGTAGCATGTCTTTCTAGCATGTTTTGGTCCTATCTCAGCATGTTTTTGGTGTTATTTTAGCATGTATTAACTCCATTTTGGCTTGGTTTGATTGCCTCTTGCATGGTTTATGCCCTTGTAGTGCAATCCTCCTTATAGCCTTAACATGCATCATACTTTGGACCATCATTCTAGCATATTTTTGGCTCCACTCTAGCAAGCTTTTACTCATGTTTTGCCATGCTTAAGCTCTGTTTTAAGTTGTTTTGGTCATGCATGCCTTGCTTTGTATAGCCATAGTTCATTCTTGCTCACTAGCTTTGAGTTTCCAAGCCACTAGCATGCATTGCTTGGGCTATTTGCATGATTTAGCATCATTTGATACATGATTTCAGAGCATGTTTCATTGTAATACACTCACATGTGTCACTCTTTCAATGTTTTTGGAAGGTTGTGTTGTATGCCTTAAATATGAGCCAATATGTATACCATCTTGCCTAAGCTTTTAGGGTGTCATTTCAGTGTGTTTTTGGTGTTATTTTGCCATGATACAACTCTGTTTTTGGTTGGTTAGAGCATCCCTCATTTGCTTCTTACACTTGTAGTGTAACTATGCTCATTGATCTTGCATGCTTAGCGTTTTGGCTTACCATCTTAACTTGTTTTGGCTTCATTCCATGCATGTTTTGGCACTGTTTTGACCTGCGTTGGGACTGTTTTGGGTCACCTTGGCCCTTTGGGGCTTCCTTGATATGGCTATGGTGCAAGTACCTTTGCTAGCCTTAAGCTTTGAGCCTCCTAGCATGCTTCATTTGTCATATGTGCATGTTTTGGCATCATTTGAAATGATATTTCAGAGCATTTAGTGTTGCCATACTTCTATGTTTGTCACTCTTTAGGTGCTCTTGAGAGTTGCACATTTATGCCTTGTTAATGAGCCATTGCATGAGCATGTTTTCTTGGCCCTTTTGTGCCTAAGTTTTGGTGCGTTGGCCACTGTTTTGGACCCTCTTAGGTCTGTCCATATGTGGTTTAAGTCTATTGAGCATTGTGTTGCATGCCTCTTGAACGATGCTCTTTACTTGCTTTGATGCTTTAGCCTTCAAACATGCCATGCATGCATTATTCACATGATAGTATCTTGTGCATGCCATTAGCATTGCTGGATAACATGTTGCTGGATAGCATGTTGTTGCATTGCATTGCGTTTGGATTAGACGTTAATCCAAACACAAGGAACGAGGGACGTTTCATCTCAAAGTGATGAAACGTGCCTCATTCCTTAGGTCACCAACGCCTTTGATCATGCATAATAAGGTTATGTGTTCTTTGTGTGCATTCATTGACATTAATTTGTACAACTTGGCCTCTTTGGCCATCATGCATTGAGATGCGTGATTGATGGCTCGAGAGCCGAGCACTACACTCCTTTGAGCTTAAGACATGATAAGGAGTGTGGTTGCACATACATTTCCTTGCAAATACACTGTCATGCCTCTGTTTGTGCTCTGTTGCAGCAAAAGGAGAAATTGCAGGAAGCAGTGGCCGACAGGCCATTAGAGCTGTCGACCGGCCACCAAGTCTGCCGATCGGCTATCAAAATTGGCCGATAGCCATGAACTCTGGTCGATGGCCATTCCTCTTGGCCAACCACCCCTCAGTATGTCCCTAAGGTGGATCAGAAACATCTTGGAAGTTGGCACAATTTTCAGAAGTCCAAAAGAGTGCAAGCAGAGGCATCACGAGGCACGGTAGTGGATTTCCAAGCGAAGCCGACCGAGCATGCATACACCCCTCGCCCCGAGGCTCTTTTCAACTGCTTTGCTTAGCTAGTTAACTATTTGGTTCTATACTTAAGTAGTTAATGCACTTAGTTATTCATTTGTGTTTGTAAGTAGTTAACTTGTTAGTTAATTAGTCTCGGTTTGTAATTAATTAGCTTAGCGTAGTTAGTTAGTTGATTTATTCGGACCCCCCGTCGAGAGGGCCAATTTTGTAATAAGTGTGCGTGTGTGTGATGCATATCTTCCAACCCCACGTCTTTCTCCATTTTATTTACCAGCTTTCGATGGTTAGTTTTAGGGCATGTTTCAATTAGCGTACTTATGCTTCGCATGTTTGCATTCATTCATCTATCTTACATGCACAGGGCTCGGCGTATCATACTAATTGCATTGTATTTCAATACCAATTTGAATACATGTTATCTAGTTGCATTCATATGACATCTTAGAATAGCCAAGCCTATCTTAGTTGCATTTTTACATGTGTTGCATTAGACATTTTAACATAGCTAGGATCATGCATGCTTACTAACTTGCTTCTGTTTTGGCTCGGAGTACACTGTAAGTGTTTACGCTTTAGCATCCTTGCATGAGTGTAAGTGATTGCCATGTTTAGCATGTTTGCCATGAGGCTATTTTCTTAACTGCTATAACTGCATGAATGCTCGTGGATGAAGGCTTCATTACTTGAATCGGAACAATTCATCAAAATGCGAGTTTTAAGCCCACTTGAAGTGGCAAATCAATGTTTTTCTAAGCCCACCTGAGGGTGACAAATCCGCGTCTTAGCCTGCTTGCGAGTAGCACTTTCAAAAACAAACATGAGTTGTTTTGTTCCAATCCGCATGATTGAGTCTATACTTGTATGCTGTGCGCATCACATAGTAAGCTAGCTAATAAACCGGAATAAGAACACATGTGTTTTCAAAAACAACATATCATGTTGGTAGAGGCCGATCCTTTGATCGGGCGAGCGGGGGTGCTCATTTCATGACTTCCCCCTTCGTACCCAAGTTTCCGAGCCGAGGAAACTTTAGTGATGACGGACACGTGGCCTTAGGCAGCGAGTCAGGGTTCCTAAATTTCCCAAAACAAAATATTTAGGTGGCGACTCTGTAATCTGGCCAAACAGTCCAATTTTGGCGTTATTCTTGATTAAAATTGATTTTCCAAAATGATTTGCCGGATTTGGACTCTTTGGTGATTTATCAGTCTCACATTGCACTTTGTGAGATTAGATTCAGAACCGTGATAGGAGTCCAAACTGTAGTAGCTAGAACTACGATTCGCGCCCTCGCGCACGGAGCGGAGTTTCGGGCGGTCTACAGCAGTTGCGCCTACATCTCTTTCAACTGGGCGTTAAGTGTCCCCGTTTCCACCTTTGCCCCACTGCCTTGCCCAATAGAGTGGTTGTCAGGGTCCCTGCGTCTATCGGAGCTGAGTAGAGTCCTCTCGTAAGGTCGACCTCTCTAAACTGTGCAACACCCCGCACGGCCACGTCCTCAATGCTCCCCAACAGATGGTTTGCACCTGCCCTGGCCTCTTGTTGCACCTTAGAGAGGTCACCCCCATCCATCACTAAGCGGCCAACTACCGCATTCATATGATAAGTGGCTGTAGACACCCCATTTTTGACCGACCTTAAGACTCAGACGTCACCGATTGAGCGCTTGGTGATGTTGCATAATGTGCTTGTTCAGAAGTTTCAGAGTCACGGCCGTGAGCCCTGCCTCCGGACTTCCGAACCCTCTTCTGTACCTTGTCTCGGTTTGCGAACCAGACTCGGTTTTCTTTGTTTCTTTTCCTGAGGGGAGGGAGAGGTCCAGTAGACCATCTCTCAATGTCCGTAGGCTACATTTGGTGGCCGTAGGCCATTTTTCCCATTTCGGAGTCCGGTTTCCGGTTTTCGGAGCCGTTAGGCCGTGTACCTCGGTTCGGAACCGCTTAACCATCTCCATTTGCTTTGATTTTTGGCATACTTCCTATTTGCTCCCTTTTGAGGGACACTAGGGTCTGAGAAACCCACTTCGTG